>OY747126.1:75687052-75851158 GCA_963556465.1 Berberis vulgaris
TTACAACCATGTCATTATAAGAAATAAATATGAATCTTCGACATATTTTCAACTGTCAATCCTAGCCATCTTTTATCCCCAAATCCTTATGAATAGTGAAGCACCTAGCTCATTTGAAAGACAGACTAGTGTATTACTCGTCCCATTGGCACTATATAAAGTGGGTCGTGATAATTGGGTCAGAATCGGTCAAAATTTTAATCAGTTAAAAAAATGACAAATTTTCAAGTAGGAGTAAGTTCTTAAACTCTTACTTCCCCTTAAATATGGACTTCGAGGACTTTTTGTTAATGTGCCTTACGATGTGAAATCATTTGACTTTTTTACTTCAATATTTGAAAAATGCATATTTTAAAATGTTATGCGTTTGTATTCTTATTAGTTTTATTTTGAAAAATACGTATTTTAAAATTTCAAGCCTTTATTTTGATCATTAGTTTCATTGGAAAAATCTTTAAAAATGCATTTCAATGATATAAAGTTTACCAAAATTTGACAACTAAGTAAATAGTTATGATCATTTTCATTTTGAAAAAAATAAAACACAAAATTTCTTTTTTCGCCACATGTACATCCACACATTCATTTTTAATCTTATGTTCATTTTATTTTCTCCGTCTACATGCTTCATACTTTCAAACATGTCATTATAAAGGATGAATCTCATCCCTCAACATCTACCCCAACTTTTAATCTCAGCCCTCTTTTATCTCCAAAAATAAAACTTTTAGCTGAATTGTAAGATAGACTAGGGTATTCCTTGTGTCGTTGGCACTACCATACGATGTAAATATTTGCATCGTGGCTTATCTTTCGCAGTGCCTCTAAGAGCTTTTACTGTGTTGAAAAATCTCTCGATATGCCTTTGGGGATTTTAGCTCAATATGCTATTAGCACTCAGCATGTGGGCTTAATCTAAACCATAATAAAAAAAAAGGATTAAAAAGCTTACATATCCCTTCAAAGTGTAATTAAAAAATTATGTAAATGAAACAAAGTGAAAAAAATGAACATTTTTCGCTACTTGAGATCGTTGGCACGAAATTCTCTTAATCAGATGTCAATCATGTGTTTGAAACATGTAACTTATAGATTTGAAATAGGAAAAATTTGTAGAGATTATTAGGATAGAGGCATGGGAAAAGGAAAATAAAGAGTCGTGCAAGATGTGCAATGCGTGTAAAGTTGCGTAGTAAACATAAATGAACTGTTTCACAAAGAGAATTAATACACTTATCGTCCATATGAAACTCAAATAAATAAGAATAAATGGAGAAAGAATTTAACATGAGCCCATTTATTCAAATAATAATTAGATGTTACCCTAAAAAAATTATCTAATAAATATATAGTGTCATTCAAGACATGTATCACTAATCATACCCCAAGGTTGCGACACATGTACCAATACTACTATACTTTTTTTTAATATCTATCGTGACTTTCATCTTTTTAATATCCATTGTGGCATTATCTCAACCCAATATTTGGTGTTTCTGTAATGGTAGCTTAATCTAAATTAATCACAAACTTTTTTTTGTGGAATTTAACAATCTACCTTACTATAGCATTACTTCACATGCTAGATGTTTGAGTAGGATAAATAAATAAATAAATAAATTATATATATTATATATATATATATATACAAAACAGGATGGTGTTTGAGGTGGGAGATAAAAGATGGTTGAGATTTAACCAAATATATGAATCTAACGGATCACATAGAACTTAAAGCACTAAGAGTGCATGGGTTCGATTCTCATACCCAACATTTTTTATATTTATTTATTTTTCTTCAATTGTTGATGATGGTGGTGTTGAAAACTCAAGGGTGATCATATTTTGACAAGTTTTAAACTTTTATCGTGCCAACGGCACGGGGAATACCTTAGTCTATATTACAAATTAGGATGGTGTTTAAGGTTGGAGATAAAAGACGGCTGAGATTTATCCAAGTATAAGAATCTAATGGATGACATAGAACTTAAAGCACCAAGAGTGCATGGATTCAATTCTCATACTCAACATTTTGATAATTTATTTATCTTGATATTTAAAGTAGACTAAACTTTATTTATCGAGTTAAACTTTTATCGATACCCTAGTCTATATTACAAATTATGATGGTGTTTGGGGTTAGAGATCAAAGACGACTTAGATTTACCCAATTATAAAAATCTAACGGATCACATAAAACTTAAAACACCAAAAGTGCATAGGTTTGATTCTCATACCTAACATTTGATATTTATTTATTTTTCTTCAATTGTTCATACGTACATGCCTAATCACACCATCAACATTTGAAGAAAAATAAATAAATAATTATCAAAATGTTAGGTATAGGGATTGAAGGGCATTCCCCGTGCCGTTGGCACTACCGTACGGTGTTATCTATTTTCATCGCGGCTTATGTTTATATTGTGTCTCTCAGGGCTTTAATTGTGTTGAAAAATCACTCGGCATGCCTCTGGGGATTTTAGCGCAATGTGTTATTAGCTACTGGTACGTGGGCTTAAACTAAATCATAATAATAATTAAGAAAATAAAATAAAAATATTACCTATCCATTCAACGTGTAATGAAACATTCTATGCAAATAAAACAAAGTGAAAAAAATGAAATTTTTTCGCTATTTGAGACCATTGGCACGACCATTCAACTTCTCATATTTTTTGAGAAATTTTAACAATCGCCCATTTTTCTTAACCAAATGACAATCATGTGTTAGAAACATGTAACTTATAGTTTCCAAATCTAAAAATGTATAGATATTATTAGGCTAGAGGCCTAGGAAAAGGAAAAGAAATAGACGTTCAAGATGTGCAATGCGTGTAATAATGAGCAAGAAATACAGTACCTTTAGAGTAGCACATCTTTGATGCGCCAATACTATATATTTTTCATCACATCTTTTATAACCTGCAAACTAAGCGCATATGAGATTGGTTATAACACTTGAATTAAATTATCAAACATAATGAATAATTGTATTAAAAAAAACATTAAAACTATGCATCAAAGTTGAACTTCAATCAATAAAATCCAAAAGGGTTGTTTTTATATACATCTTAGGTTATATATCATCGGAAGTGAACGGTGCCCAAAAAAATTGAACCACTCTCTATTTGTTTCTATATAAAACTATACCTATCACAATTCTAAGTGCACGGTGTCAAAATGGAAAAAATACACAAACCACTATAACATTACTCCACATGCTAAATGTTTGAGTAGGCAACAAAACATAAATATTCCGCAAAGTTTTGACAGAGTTTACTTTGTTTTCTCAATACTTTTCCAATAGTGAAACCTGTCATACACATTAATATTGCATTTGAACCACTATAACATTGTTCCATATGCTAATGAACCACTATAACATTGTTCCATATGCTAAGTTTTATAGTAGACAACAAAATATGATTTTTTTGCAAAATTTTGACAGTCTACTAATAAGCAAGAAATACAGTATCTCCATAGTAGCACATCTTTGATCCCGCCTACTATATATTTTTCATCATATCTTTTATGACAATTCTTGAATTATATTACTAAGCGCATATTCCGCCAAGTAAGCGCATATGAGATTAGTTACAATACTTGAATTAAATTATCAAAATATAATTAAAAAATGTATTAAAAAACAAACATTGGAACTATGCATTAAAGTAACTTCAAACTTACAGACATGTCCTATCGATCCCATGAGCATTCTGAATCCTACTTCACATAACATTTCTTTTAAATTGAACGTTAGATAAGTAAAAACATAACATAAAAACTCAATCAATATAATCCAAAAGGGTTCTTTCTATATACATCTCAGGTTATATATAACACTATCCTATACATCATCAGAAGTGAACGGTGCCCAATAAAATTGAACCACTCCCTATTGTTTCTATATAAAACTACACTTATCACAATTCTAAATGGACAGTGTCAAAAAACATAACCATATCACAAGGGGTTAACTTATATATAACCTCATCACAATGGGTTATACTTTTGTTTTTTCACCATTTTTTTGAACTCATTGACTTGAATATCACAGTTCTACACCATGATTAAGACGATCAACATAAATGTTTGTCAAAACCATCAAAAAATTATATTTATTCTTGCAATACATAAATGCGATTATAAAAAAATTGTTGAAATAATGTTTGTCAAAACCAATACCGTCAGAAAATCCTACAACAAAACTTTTGGATAAACATTGTTGGTCATAGAATTCGATCCATCTTGTGGTAAAAGGATATTAATTCTGTTAGAAGTCGTGCATCTAGATAATGCTACATAAAGTTACCCATGGCTGAACACCATTGCTCGTAAATCACTCCAACATACTTCACGGACTGACCCTGTGACTTGTCATTGCATATGCTAACCACAATGAAAATTGACGACTTGACATTTGAAAAGGAAACTCTGAAGATGATGGTGTCTAGGAGATCCTTGGAATGAATACTAAATTGCCAGCCTTGTTCCTGGTTAAAATTTGAGCTTCAATTATATGCGATGCACAATGCACAACCATCAAACGCGTTCCATTACAAAGTCCATCATTTGGTGCCAGGTTCCTCAACAGCATAATTGGACAACCAACTTTTAATTCTAGGTTAAATGGGGCAACCCAGAAAGATTAAATGAATTTAAGTATTCAGTTGGATAGCGGTTAATAACAGAATGATCATTTTCAATACGTTCAGCTATTTTATCTTCTGCGAAATAAACAATGGGTTCTCCTGGAAAACAATTTAATATAGCTTTGTTGATATCAAATACATCATCATTTCTTGCCGAGAGAATTGTTCACTCGTTAACTTGTAGAAGTTGTGCCCACAACATCTAGTTTAGGATAAACCAAAAAAATTAACCCCATCAAATCTTTGCATTTGTGCATTGTTGGTGGAAAGCGAATGACATTGTATAGTGCTTCCAATATATGAAAGTTAAGAATAAAAAATAATTAAAATAAATAATATATTGAGAAATTCAATAAGTATTTGTCTTGAAATAAATATTACCTCAGCCAATTTTTTTTTTAAATTGTCATTGTCTTCCCCATTGAGCCGCATATTCATATTCAAAGTTAAAACTTGTATGTGTACCCAAAGGTGAGATCGCCTTAGTGATGCAGTCACAATTTGTTCACAAACATCTTTGGGTGTAACTGGCAAAATTTTTCAAAAATCACCACCAAGAACAACGGTAATACCATCGAACGACTTATTGATTCTGTGAATGTCATGTAATGCGCAATCAACAACTTCAACGATAAATCCGTGTTGCATTGGAATCTCATCCCAAATAATTAACTTTGTTTCTTTGAACAACTCAGCTTGCAATGATTGTTTAGTAACCCACACATTGTGTTCTCCATGACATTTAACGGGATGCGAAATGTTGAATGAGCGGTTCGACCACTAACTACTAGCACAACCGCAATACCAGATGAAGCAACAATTATGACAATGTGCCCAAGTCTACGACATTTTGATGTGATAGTATTGTACAAAAATATTTTACCCGTTCCAGCACCTCCATTCAAAAAAAAAATTAGTTCCTTTATTTCCAAGAATGAAAGTTATTATTTCGGTGTAAACAACACGTTGTGCCTCATTAAGATGATCAGCAGACAATTGTGCATCAACTTCTTGACCATCATATTAAAGGTTTCGGTGCTCCCATATCAATCTATTACCAACTACTATATTCCAGTTTTTTATTGCTTGAGGCATAGATGGAAAATTATTTAAATTCTTGCTTGCTTCTTGAAGGAACTAATTTATAAGATATAACCCATAATCTATATTTGACTCTCTAGTGGATTTGAAATACCAAATAATGTGCGCAATTTATGTGCAAGATCATCACATATATTCATTGAAAATTTGTTCCACAACACGTAGTTGTCGTGGACGACATTTCATAAGGATAATACTAAACAACCACCTCAACTGATGCCAAGTTTTCATAATCGTTGTCTCTTCAAGACATTGTACCCATTCTTCATCATCTTCTAAAATCCCTTGTGCTGCACATGCTGATTTAAAAGTATCATGCGCCACATTGTTAAACGTGTGCAAATCTTCAAGTGAACGTGGGCCATTCACAACAGTTAATAATAACCGCAAATAAAATCTTTCACCTTCATTAGGGCTAGCAAAGTACATTCTACATATTGCATAACCCCTCTTCCTTCTTGTCCATACTTTTTGCCTTTTTTGCCAAACAAAGTGTTGCGAAAACTCATGGTATGTAAATGCTCATGCAGTTTGATCTAAAGCACAACATAGAAAGAAAGCCGTCAGAGTTGACATTTGCTGCTCACCTCTACGAGGAATGTTTTCTGGAGTCTGTTGGATTAAGTACAAAGTGATGCATTCCGGGTAAATGAAAAGCCAATTGAACAATTGTCAAATTTTCTTCATGTAAAAGATGCTCAAATATTCGCCAAGCAGTTTCAGGTGGTCCAATATATCGAGCATCAAGATATTGTTTTATTTCATCTATTCCGCCTAATACCATTGTTGTTTTTTCATGGCCTTTGTAGATGTACTTGTGTATGTATTTAACACAACGTATTCTTTTACATACTTCGACATTAATATGACAATCAAACATTCTTGAAAGATATGGATTGTATGGCACAACATCCCTATTATCAACTTCTTGCCCCTTGACATTGATATACACTTTACCAATATTATGATGTTGATAAATAAGATATTTGTCTTGGTCCATCGTCGTTGTTTCAGCAAAATCTTGTGAGTATCTCTTTGTGCATCTTCCATTTTTCATACACGGTGATTGAAGATTTCGATTACCACACGGTTTATGTATCATACAACTTTTATGGTTTGAAAAAGCATTGAGTCTTCATTTGGGTCCAAAAATTCAGCACACACAGTTCTATCAATCTGAGCAACAATGTGAATCTTGTCCGATTGTTGAAGGAATATAAGTGCGTGTATATGTGGAAGGCCGTGTTTCTAGAATTCAATTTAAAAACATGAGCAGCCGCAACACCAACGATATGTTTTTTTTAATCTCGTTCATCAAACATCTTCTTTTCAATTCAAATACGCGAGCTACTAAATCAGGATGATCAATAGCCTTCTGATTCAGTAAGAGATCATCTGTAATATCCGGCCAATTCGGATTAGCTGTCATGGTGAAAAGAATATCAGGATAGTTATTATAACATGTGATTTCCATTGAATCCTGAAATATCTCAAACATGTCTTGGACTGCTTGAATGGGATGAAGGCAAAATAAATTGTTTTCCAACTTGATCTAGAAGTAACAATATCGATAATATCTCCATAAAGTTCGGCCCTAAGTTTTGTCTGATTATTCCTTACATACGTCAAACGATTTTTTTCTCAGTTGCGGCCCGAGCATCCACCAAAACTCTTGAAATAGTTTCACTGCTTTTAAAATTGTTGAATACTCTATAGGTTGTTCGAACAAACGGTAACTGTAAAATTCCATTTGGGTAAGTCGATTGACTGATGAAATATCATTTACTACGTCCTACTGAGTTAATTTAGGCTCCCAACCAAGCTCACCACGTGGAAATAACAACATTTAATGAAGTGGTAATTAAGTAAGTCGGGTGACATTCACTAATTTGCACCAATTCCTGATTCCCTCGCAGATGTAAAACACTATCTCTCATTTCATTAATTTCCAACCCATCCCATGATAAAATAACATCTATCTCATCCGCAGAAGGCAAATTGTAAAGTCATCTGCCTTTTACCGCGCTATAATGTAAATAAGCAGGTACATTTTGTTCACCTGAATTTTGTTGTTCTTATGGAAAGTTGATGCTAACTACTTAGCATAAATCACAGATACAGTACAATAAAAGTAATGGTCACTGCTAACTACTTACAATTGTTGTCAGAAGTCCCCAGTAAACTTATAGAAAACATTCAAGAACCATAAGCAACCATGAAAACCATTAAATCATTAAATTTGCAAAGAAGAAATTAAATCATCAACGTGCAAAGAAGACATTATGTAATACCCGCCCAATTCACTTACCAATATATTTTTATTATTTTAGAAGTTAAAAATATTTATTTATTGGTAGTAATTATTGATTGGTAATAGTTACAAGTAATTATATTATATTTTTATTTTCTTAATTTTGAACTTAGGTTTAGACAGGTGGTTGGTAATAGATAAGGGATGGTTGTATTTAGCTAATGAAACACTAAAAAAAAATTCATTTAAAAAGGAACCCTAGTTTTTTTTTTCTCTCTTTGCATACACACAAAAGAGAAGGAAAAGAAAACTTGCGTTGAAAGGTGGGAGGCGCTTTGAAAGAGGAACCTTGGATTTTTGCAAAAAATTGTGAGTACAACTCTATCCTCTTTAATGTTTTCCATGTAATATGATTGGTTAGACATATTGTGTGTGATGTGACATCTGTAAGAGAAGAGCTTTATTTTCGTTTTTTTTGTGTGATCTGACATCTGGAAGAGAGAAAAGATGTGAATGGTTTCTTTTCATTTTTTTTATTTATGGTGATGTGACATCTGTAAGAGAAAAAGAAATAGGGTTGTGCAAGGTTTTCTTTTCGTTTATTTTTTTCTCTTTATTTTGTGTGATGTGACATGTGTAGAGAGAAAAAGATGTGAAGGTTTTATTTTCAGTTTTGTTTTTGTATGGAATGATGATTTGAAATTGTATTGTGGAGGAAGATGTGATGGATGGAATGATGATTTGAAATTGTATTGGTTCAAGATATTGTTGAAGGAGATGTGATGGATGGAATGATGATATGAGAGACGTGGAAGCTAAGTAATTTATATACAAATGAAAGTAGGTGTTTGGAATCTACTGTGATTTTGTCTGTGACGTGATTTCAATTAGTTGAACTCAATTGGTTGAATTCAGTAGTTCAGTTTGTGGTGGTTTAGGGAAAAGAAGGAGGAGAGAGAGAATGGGGGATTCATATCAGTTTTCCTCTTCACTCTAGTAACACTTAAACTTAGTCTGTATGTATGGTTATAATGTTATAATATCTATTTTTTTTTTTTGTAAGCTAGAAATGTTATGAACTGGACTGTGAAAATGTTATTTGTATATGGTTCTTGTAGTGGGACCGTGAGGTAATGTTAATTGATTTGAGAAAGCAACGGTTTAAATTAATACTTAGAGATGGTTTTTCCACAACTCCAAAAAAAAAAAATTATTTTGTATACATACTTGCTTGTATACGTGTGATATTATTTTGGGTATGCAGACTTGCTTGCAGATCAGTGCACCGTTCCATGTGAGTTCGGTTGTACGTGTAGATTTAGGAAAAATACTTGTCAGGTATCAAACTTCGGGTGAGATGACATGGCTCAGTTATCAGGGTTAATTGGAGCATAAGGAAGGGTATTAGCTGCGTGGCGATAGCTGAGGAGTCAACACGTTTTTTGTTAGATATTTATTATTATTATTATTATTATTATTATTATTATTATTATTATTATTATTATTATTATTATTATTATTATTATTATTATTATTATTATTATTATTATTATTATTATTATTATTATTATTCGGTAATCAGATGTAGGGTTTCAATATAAATGCTCAATTTTATCAAATATTTATTTGGGGAATTGATTATTGAAATTTTCATTTCTTTTTGTGGACCTCATTTTTAGAGGAAGAATATTGAGGAAGGTTATTAATTTGTTTTCTGCCTTATGATTGTACCATTTAATTTGTTCCGGACGTGCCTTGGTTTTTTGACAATATATTAATTTATGTTGTTAAAAAAATCGGGTCGTGACATTTTGGTATCAGAGCATTTGGTTAGCCTAGATCTTGGGTAGGTCTAGGTGATCCTCGAAAGTGTGGAAGTGGGATTATGAACGTTTGGATTATTAAGTATTAACGATTATTTATTTTCGCTTGAAGGTAATGGTGAACACTCGATCGAATGGTGTCAATGGATAGAATAATGATAACGGGCGGAATAACATTAATGGCCTAAATGGTTCGAATGATCAGAGGGGGGATCCTAACTTGGTTCAGGTGGACGTAGGAGCCATGATGACGCAACTTTTGCAGGTTGTGCAGAACAACCATCAGGATAGTCATGGTGACCTGTTTGTCAGGAGAAATAAGGAGTTTGGGAACCTAGGCGGTCAGAGGTTTAATGGAGAGACTGGCCCTATTGCAGTTGAGAAGTGGATTCGCAAGTGTGAAACCGTATTCAATCGGATGTAGATGACTAAGGTACAAAAACAAGAATTAGCTGCTCATAACTTCGATGGTAATGCTAGGTATTGGTGGGATTCTGTGGAGGAGAGCATGGATACGACTGTTATGAGTTGGGAGACTTTCAAGTCCAAATTTGACGGTCAGTTTGTACCTGAAGCTGTGAAATCCCAACTAGCTGCAGAATTCCTTAGTTTGACGCAAGGTACAAAGTCGGTGACCCATTATGTGACAAAATTCAATGAACTGACCCGGTATGCTTCTTACTTGGTTGATACTGCTGCCAAGAAGAATCAAAATTTTATCAGGGGTTTGGGTTATTATCTATCGAAGTCGCTTTTACCCTTTGATAAAGAACCCTTTGACAGAGTTTTAGACTTAGCTCTCAAATTTGAAGAGCAAGACGCCGCTTTTCGAGAGGCTAGGGAGAAGAACAGGGGACGTGAGTCATCTAGAAACTCGCGTTCATCTGAGAATTGAAAGCAGAACAGATATAAGCCCTATGATCAGAATCAGCGAGGACCTGGATTTCAGTATCAACCGAGGTTCCAATCTGGAGGTCAGTTTCAACAGAGGCCCCAGGGAGGTTTCAGGCTGCAGGGTGGCTTCAGACCCGAAGGGCAGCAGTGGCAGAGACCGACATTTTAGAATCAGGGCCCACAAGGCCCATATTAGCAACCTCGACCTCAAGCACCTACAACACCACGAGGGTAGACTCCTACTGATTGGTTATGCTACAAATGTAACCGACTAGGGCATCTCATTCGTGATTGTCCCAGTTGGCGAGGCGCTCCACAGGGTAGGCAGGTCTCACTAGCTCCAGCACGTGCATTTGCGGTTCTACCAGGGCAAGAGAATGTTGAAGGTACCATCACCACTCAGTTTCCCTTGCGAGTATTGTTTGATTCTGGTGCTTCTCATTCTTTTATTTCTCGTCGAATGGTAGAAAAAGGAAATCTCAAAACTATGCCACTTATCAAACCTTTATGTGTTGAGACACCCATAGGAGGCACTGTCACATTATCTGAGCAATGTAGAAATTTTGAGATCTCTTTAATGGGTCGAAAACTTGTGGCGGATTTGATAGTTATGAATTTTGAGAATTTTCATGTTATTCTTGGGATGGATTGGTATGGTAAAAACTATGTTACTATAGATTGTGCCGCGATGACAATTTTGATAGATACACCAGAGTTGCCGCGAGTTAGTCATGTTTGTGAACCTTGTGGGGACTCCACAATGACGAGCACTCTATACTCTATGGATATACCAGAGAAAGATATTAGCGTGGTTGAGGTGGTGAAGGATTATGTAGATGTATTCCAAGAGATTCCCGGTCTACCACCTAAGAGAGAAGTCAAATTTTGAATTGACTTGTTGCCAGGGGCAGCACCGATTTCGAAAGCTGCATACCGATTGGCTCCTAAGCAGTTGGATGAGATGAAAGTCCAACTAGAGGAATTACTCCAGAAGGGGTAATAAAATTTTCTCGTATGTTTTATTTATTTATAATAATTATATACACGTGTATATTTGTGAGTAACTATATGGTTAATCCTTTAAGGTGTATATATTTAGGTTTATACGACCAAGTAATTCTCCATGGGGTGCGCCTGCTATTTTTGTTTTTAAGAAGGATGATACTTTGAGGATGTGTGTCGACTATAGAGAACTAAATAAGGTGACAATAAAAAATAAGTACCATTTTCCGCGGATAGATGATTTATTAGATCAGTTGAAAGGGGCGGTTGTATTTTCACAGTTGGATTTGAGGACTGGGTACCATCAGATGGGTGTTGAAGAGCAAAGCATACCTCTGACGGCGTTTCAGACTCGGTATGGGTTATATGAATTTCCGGTCATGCCCTTTGGATTGACCAATGCTCATGCTTTCATTATGGATTTGATGAACCGTATTTTTCGTCCGTACCTTGATAAATTTGTTGTCATTTTCATTGATGATATTATGGTATATTCCCGAAACATGGAGGACCATCGAGAGCATTTGAAAGTAGTGTTGCAGACTTTAAGAGATCACAAACTGTATGCTAAATTTAGAAAGTGCCACTTTTGGGAGAAAGAGGTGAGATTTCTTGGGCATGTGATTTCTAGCGAAGGGATAGCGGTCAATCCTGACAAAGTTGCAGCAGTTAAGGAATGGAAACAACCCACTAATGCAAGTGAAATTCGGAGTTTCTTAGGGTTGGCTGGATATTACAGGAGGTTTATTGAGAAATTTTCGTTGATTGCAGCACCTTTGACGAGTCTGACTCGAAAGGATGTCAAGTTTGTATGGACTAAGGACTGTGAGACTGCATTTCAAGAGTTGAAGCAAAGGTTAACTACAGCTCCAATTTTAATCATTCCCACACGTGGCGGGAAGTTAGTGGTGTTTACAGATGCTAGCGAAACAGGTTTGGGATGTGTTTTGATGCAAGATCAGAAAGTAGTTTCTTACGCTTCTAGGCAGTTAAATCCACATGAGAGGCGATATGCTACGCATGATTTGGAATTAGCAGCAGTGGTTTTTGCTTTAAAAATATGAAGGCATTATTTGTATGGAGAGAAATTTGAGCTATATACTGATCACAAAAGCTTAAAGGACCTATTTTCACAACGAGATTTAAACATGAGGCAACAGAGGTAGATGGAGTTCATTAGTAGTTATTATGATTTTGAAATCCTTTACCATCCAGGCAAAGGGAATGTGGTGGCGGATGCCCTTAGCAGGCAACATAGTGTGTTGACCGCTCTTATGGTGCAAGAGTGGAAGATTCTCGAGGTTATTGCAGCTCATGATGTTTTTACTGTTCCGCATACTAGAGGAGCTTATGTTTGTAGTTTGACAGTGAAACCTACCCTGATTACCCGGGTAATTTCCGTGCAGCACCCGTTTCTCATGAGCAAAATAAATGATTTGATAATTGATACGTTGGATGACTGCCCTACTGATTGGTCCGTTGACATAGATGGAGGATTGCGATTTCATGGTAGACTTTGCGTACCAGATATTTCGGCATTAAAGAAGGAGATTATGGATGAGGCTCATCGTTCTAAATTTACTATTCATCCAGGGGGTACGAAGATGTATCATGATTTGAGAAGGAGTTTTTGGTGGGAAGGCATGAAACAAGATGTTCGGGAATATGTCTCTCACTGTTTCACTTGTCAGCAAGTGAAAACGAAACACCAGAAAGCCGTCTGGTTTATTGCAGCCTCTAGAATTAATACCCATGTGGAATTGGGAACACATTTCGATGGATTTTGTTGATGGTTTACCTAGATCTCGGAGGGGTAATGAGTCAATTTGGGTTATTGTTGATTGTTTGACTAAGTGTGCACATTTTATCCCCATTGGCGCATCTTGAAATACTGACAAGTTAGCTGCTATGTATATCCGAGAAGTGGTGAGGTTGCATGGTGTTCCTATTACCATTGTGTCATATAGAGATCCATTGTTTACATCGGCATTTTGGGAAAGTTTCCAAAGTGCTATGGGTACTACCTTGGCTATGAGCATTGCGTATCATCCACAGATTGACGGGCAAACTGAGCGGGTAAATCAGATTTTAGAGGAAATGTTGCGAGCTTGCATCATGGATTTTGGTGGTAGTTAGGAGGATCATTTACCGTTGGTAGAGTTCTCATACAATAATAGTTACCAATCGAGCATTGGCATGGCACCCTTTGAGGCTTTGTATGGTAGGCCTTGTAGATCTCCTAGTTGTTGGGCAAAGGTAGGTGATACGGTATTGTTGGGAGTAGAGATTGTTAAGGAGACTGCAGGGAAGATTGAGATTATTCGGGGAAGGATAAAAACTGCTCAGAGTAGACAGAAAAGCTATGCAGATCAAAAGCGCAAGAGTACTGTAGTGTTTGCGGTTGGTGATTTAGTTTTTCTCAAGGTGTCTCCCATGCGAGGTGTGATGAGATTTGGCAAGAAAGGGAAGTTGAGCCCGCGGTATATTGGGCCATTCGAGATTGTCGGATGTGTTGGTCACTTAGCTTACAAGCTTGCATTGCCGCCTAGTTTGTCGATGATTCTTGATGTCTTTCAAGTCTCGATGCTGAGAAAATGTGTGAAATATCCAACTCAGATTGTTCAACCTATCGCTATTGAATTGAATGAGGATTTGACCTATATAGTTGGGCCAGTGAGGATAATTGATCGTGATGTGAAGCAACTACGACGTAAGAAAGTCAACTTGGTCAAAGTTCAGTGGAGCGAAAAGGAGAACGATGTCACCTGGGAGTTTGAGGACAAAGTAAAGTATATGCACCCATTATTCGCCTAATCCTTATCCTACCGAATCTCGGGACTAGATTCTTTTAAGGTGTGTATATTGTAATACCCACCCAATTCACTTACCAATATATTTTTTATTATTTTAGAAGTTAATAATATTTATTTATTGGTAGTAATTATTAATTGGTAATAGTTACAAGTAATTATATTTTATGTTTTTTTTTTATTTCGAACTTAGGTTTAGACAGGTGGTGGGAAATAGATAAGGGATGGTTGTATTTAGCTAATGAAACCCTAAAAAAAACATTTAAAAAGGAACCCTAGTTTTTTTTCTCTCTTTGCATACACACAAAAGAGAAGGAAAAAAAAAACTTGCGTTGAAAGGTGGGAGGCGCTTTGAAAGAGGAACCTTGGATTTTTGCAAAAATCTGTGAGTACAACTCTATCCTCTTTAATGTTTTCCATGTAATATGATTGGTTAGACATATTGTGTGTGATGTGACATCTGTAAGAGAAGGGCTTTTTTTTCGTTTTTTTTTTGTATGATCCGACATCTGGAAGAGAGAAAAGATGTGAAGGGTTTCTTTTCATTTTTTTATTTATGGTGATGTGACATCTGTAAGAGAAAAAAAAGGGGTTGTGCAAGGTTTTCTTTTCGTTTATTTTTTATCTTTATTTTGTGTGATGTGACATGTGTAAGAGAGAAAAAGATGTGAAGGTTTTCTTTTCAGTTTTGTTTTTGTATGGAATGATGATTTGAAATTGTATTGTGGAGGAAGATGTGATGGATGGAATGATGATTTGAAATTGTATTGGTTCAAGATATTGTTGAAGGAGATGTGATGGATGGAATGATGATATGAGAGACGTGGAAGCTAAGTGAATTTATATACAAATGAAAGTAGGTGTTTGGAATCTATTGTGAGTTTGTCTGTGACGTGATTTCAATTAGTTGAACTCAATTGGTTGAATTCAGTAGTTCAGTTTGTGGTGGTTTAGGGAAAAGAAGAAGGGGAGAAAGAATGGGGGATTCAGATCAATTTTCCTCTTCTCTCTAGTAACACTTAAACTTAGTCTGTATGGTTATAATGTTCTAATATCTATATTTTTTTTTGTAAGCTAGAAATGTTATGAACTGGACTGTGAAAATTTTATTTGTATATGGTTCTTGTAGTGGGACCGTGAGGTAATGTTAATTGATTTGAGAAAGCAACGGTTTAAATTAATACTTAGAAATGGTTTTTCCACAACTCCAAAAAAAAAAATTTATTTTGTATACAGACTTGCTTGTATACGTGTGATATTATTTTGGGTATGCAGACTTGCTTGCAGATCGGTGCACCGTTCCATGTGAGTTCGGTTGTACGTGTAGATTTAGGAAAAATACTTGTCAGGTATCGAACTTCGAGTGAGATGACATGACACTCAATGTGGCACCCCACTTGGGTCATGTACGCTCCGAGTGGCTTCGATAGCAAGGGAGGCACACTTGGGTGAGGTGTGTTCGGCACAGGAGGAGAGTGTGATTGTGGAAAATAAGCCAAGAATTAGGAAAATAAATAATACCATTGAATTGATCATAACATTAAATTTTGTATGAATCATTTTAGCATGTACTAGGGTAGCCTTGAAGGAAGAAACTAACAGCTCATTCGAATCTCGAATGACAACTACCTGTCTTCCTTAAGGTGAATTTGCACTTTTCTTTTATATTTAATTGTCTTATTTTGTAAGTTGCTCACACCAGTATTTATATACTGACCCAGATTTT
The DNA here is from genome assembly GCA_963556465.1 of Berberis vulgaris. Classification (NCBI taxonomy): domain Eukaryota; kingdom Viridiplantae; phylum Streptophyta; class Magnoliopsida; order Ranunculales; family Berberidaceae; genus Berberis; species Berberis vulgaris. The sequence goes on from OY747126.1 coordinate 75,703,315, forward strand.
GAATTGTTTTACAAATTTGGGTACGTTCTTAATGAGCGTAGCCCCAGAGACCTATCAGGGTTAATTGGAGCATAATAAGGAAGGGTATTAGCTGTGTGGCGATAGCTGAGGAGTCAACACGTTTTTTTTTAGATCTTTATTATTATTATTATTATTATTATTATTATTATTATTATTATTATTATTATTATTATTATTATTATTATTATTATTATTATTATTATTCGGTAATCAGATGTAGGGTTTCAATATAAATGCTCAGGTTTGTCAGATATTTATTTGGGGAATTGATTATTGAAATTTTCATTTCTTTTTGTGGACCTCATTTTTAGAGGAAGAATATTGAGGAAGGTTATTAATTTGTTTTCTGCCTTATGACTGTACCATTTAATTTGTTCCGGACATGCCTTTGTTTTTGGACAATATATTAATTTATGTTGTTAAAAAAATCGGGGCGTGACACATCAACTTATAGAATCTCTGTCAAAACTTGAGCGATTGAAAGCCGAACCACGTTGCTGCATTCAAAACATCAAGAAATCAATCAACATTACACCGAAATCTTTTCCAAATAAAACCAATTAATAAATCAAGATTAGACCAAAATAACCAAATCAAACCGATTAAGAGAGGTTTATTTTAATATTATTTTTATGGTTGAGATGGGAAAGGATCATTGGAGAATATGGGATGGAGTCCTTACACCTAAAAGGAAGTTCGAACACCCACCGTAAACCCAAAGACATCTACCAGTCCTTCTTATTGTGCACATCACAAACACCCAAAAAATGAATCATATCCACTTCAAGTTAAATCTAGGCATTGTTTGCAAATTGGAAATGAGAGGAAGAAAACACCTATCCCCGATTCTAAAAGACTCGACATGCGCCAAGCCCATCCACCATTAATTTAAACAGAAATGGGGACACCATTTAAACAGAAATGGGTCTGTGAAAGAAACCTGCTGGAGACCCATTAACCAACTCCAACAAAGGAAATATGTTTCTTAATCCATTCTCTCCACCAATGCCCAACCCCATTTTGCTAAAGATACTCAAGACTGCTGACAATTTTAGACGATCATAAACCTTTTCTAAGTCCACCTTACAGATACTTCCGTTTCTTCCTGGCCTTTTCACCTCATCTACAACTTTATTTGCTAGCTCATCATGATTTGTCTATAAAAAAAAAGCCCCTGTTCTGGATGCATTTTGGCTATATTTTGTAAGCACTCGCCACCAAACTAATAGGTTTTAGGCCAGTAACCTCTTTTACATCTGGGTTTCGGGGATAAGGATAATGACAGTACTATTAAGTTGGCTCTATAAAAAATTTCCACCATACCCATAATAGAACAACGAATAAAACTCAATGGAAAAGCCATCAGGCTCAGGGATCTATTTCCATTTTCCACTCATGTCATTACAAATAAAATTCTTGTAAAAGGGCCTCTCACACCAACCCCGGTCCCCTGAGGAAATAATATCAAAATCCAAACGCACAAATGGTTCCCATATGAAATAATTGCTAATATAAAACAATTGGAACTCACTATAACAACAACACAACACAACACAATTGACATATAACCAACTACCAATAACGTGCAAAAATGGAAGTATACAGAATCAAAGTCATGCAAATTAAAATACAATTGTGCGACAACACCGTCCCCCTATATAAAAAGTACAATAATCAATAATAGAGACTGAAGCTTCACTATCAAAAAACTCATACAAAATTCAATCAAAAGAGGGGAAACTTAGAACAACTAAATCAGTGGAGAACAACCAAATCCCAAAGGAAAACTGATCACGGAAGAAAACAACTTGAAATTCTGTAACAATCCAGAAACAAAATAATTTGACTACCCCAAACATCAAACCACTTCAACAATCCATAATTCTAACAAACGAAGCATACCCATGATTCAAATCAAATAAAGAATCCTACCTGATGATGCATAAAAACGCTCACACTCCTTAGCCGAACACGTGTCATGATGATCTCGAGGAACTACGGGCTCAAGCATCGGCCCAATACTGATCCAGCCTAAGCGGTTCTAAGCCTACTCAACTGCGGTCAGTCAAACGGGCCCAAACTCCCATAACATGCTAGGCCCACACGTCTCGCAACTATCCACGATACCCATAAGCCCTCTTCAAGCAAGTATCTCGAGGATTGGCTTCGAATGGGCAACTACAACTGCTCTCTGCTTCCAACTAGGATGCAAACTTCAAAGTATCTTCCACACAGGGAAACTTCCTTCTACGGATTGCTCTTGGATTGGGAACTATCTCCCGCGTATCTAGGAGTGCTGAGCTAACATGAAACTTCCCTTCTACAGCACGACTCTTAATTAGAGAGGGATCTCCACGAAAGATCTCCTTCCTAAACTACACCTACGATGGCCTGGTTGAACTAGGACTCCTTGCACTATAAATAAGACATGAGGTTGGTAAGCTAAGGTACGCTACAAATTCCCTATTACAGCATTACACCTTCCTCAAATCCTTGTCTGACTTTAGCATTGGAGTGCCATCGGCCACCCCACAGTGGTCTGTGGCTCACGTGCGTTACTTGTGCAGGTCAGTAAGAACAGGGTCAAAGCAGGAAGCGAAAATTGACTGCATGAGTTTGGCGTTGTCCGTGGGGACGACATAGTTCTTAACTTTATACTAAGCGTCGTCTCCTATCAAATTGCAGAGAGATGATGACCACCAGGTCACGCAACAACGAACCAGAGGACACATCCAACGCTTCAACTGTCTCTATACCAGTTCCTTCCATGCACGGGCAGCCTACTCATGCCCCTGCACCAACGGCAGTAATAACGGACCCCGGAATCAAGGTGCTGACATCTCAAATACAGCATGTCATCAAGGCAGTGGAAACGCTCAAACGGCAGAATCCACCCGCTACTAATAGAGACCAGGAACAACACGAACCTCCACCTCCAGTAGATGATAGGGAGCAAGCGCAGGAGAGCCAGACCCCCGCTAGTTCCCATTGGACTAAAGAAGGCTGCATGGCTAACGCCGATCTCGCCGCCAGGACAGAGAGGCTCGATCTCGGAAATTCTCTCCACAGAGGAGCGCACGACCATGACGTACTATATCGCCTCTTTGTCCCACCCTTTGTGCACCGGATCATGAGTGAAGCACTTCTGAGAAAGTTCACTCCCTCGAAGCTCGATTCCTATGACGGGACCACCGATCCTTTCGATAATCTACGCCATTACCAGCACGTAATGGCTCTCAAAGAAGGATCTGAATCTGTCATGTTCATAACCTTTCCCACCAGTCTTAAAGGCCCTGCATTGATGTGGTTCCACAACCATCCATGAAGTCAATCGACTCCTTCAAAACATTGGCAAAGGAATTTTTGACACGTTTCGTCGAAAGCCAGCATTTCAGAAAAAGCCTGCACTACATACTCTCTCTAAGACAGAGGTCCGGCGAGACGTTCCGAGAGTATGTCACACGCTTCAACAACAAGTTGACGCTTATCGACGGGTACATCGATGATACAGCTGTGACGACATTCACTGCGGGCCTCAATGAGGGAAAACTCTTTGAGGACCTCACCTTGGAGCCTCTTCTGAACATGGCAGAGCTCCTCAAGAGCGTCCAATGACACATCACCCTAGAGGAGTCAATGATCGCTAAGAAGGAGACCGAAGGCAACAGGAAGCCCTCAACTTCTAGGGACAAGAAAGAGGGAAAGAGACATGAGGATGAGGAGAGGAGCAAGAGGAAGCACACTTACAACAAAATGGATCCTGATCATCCCAGGCCAGAAAAATCATCCAACTATGTTGGATCCAGAGCCGTGACACCCCTAAATACTAGTCTATCGGATGTACTCGGCTCCATGAAAAATTGGGAGAAATTGAAGTGGCCCCCGAAGATATGCAGAGACCCTGCCAAAAGGGACAACGGCAAGTACTGTGCATACCACAAGGAGGGCTGCCACAATACCAACGACTGCGAAAGTCTGAGGTATGAAGTAGAGTACTGGATCCGCAAGGGCAAATTGAAAGACTTCTGGGATAATATACATCCTTCGTGGAGTCAGACCGAATGAAAACCAGTCGCACGGGTCCCACAAGCGGACTCTGCTGGATATGCGGACGCTACCCGTGGACGAAGACAGACGCGTTTGCTATTCAAAAATTCAGAACCCCATTCCCACTTTGACTTTCATGGACAAGGACCTCGAATGGAGTCCGAGCGCCGCACAACGACGCCTTGGTCATCTCTGTTTCCACCGCCAAGTGGGAAGTGAAGAGAGCTCTCGTTGACACAGGAAGCTCGCTCAACGTTCCATTCTACAATGTTTTCTGCAGCATGGACCTCAAGGAGGAAAACCTAGTGCCATCAGAGCACCCACTGATCGGATTCAGCGGGGAGAAACGTTTTCCCATCGGAAAGATAAGATTAGCCACGGTAGCTGGAGAACCGCGGCTGAATAAGGTTCTGTTTCTGGACTTCATGGTGGTAGACGCACCATCATCCTACAACCTCATCCTAGGAAGACCGTGGCTACACCAAATGGAAGCAGTGTTCTCTACCCTCCATCAGTGTGTTAAGTATACTGCTGACCACTTCGAAGGGACAATACGTGGAGACCAACCTGCGGCACGAGGCTGCCACTACGTCGCACTAAAACAGATAGAGTGCTCCCAAATTCAGCTACATCATGCAGAGCAGCCTGACTCAGTACAAGACCAAAAGACGGAAGAGACACCATTTTTGAGCAGTACAGGAGCAGTCAGCTCTCCCACCCAGCGAATCGTAATGGCAATGGCAAGCGGGAACACATCCCCCCGACATTTTGTCAACGCGGAGATTGACCCCTCTGCAAAGTTTACTCTTCAGTGACTTATGTAACGCCTCGACAGTTCATTAAACGATCCACGAGAGCAACCCGAATTTAATTCAAGGCCAGGACCAATTTCTCTCCATCAATAGTTAGTTTGCTTTAAAGTTGTTTGTTTCCCTTTCCTTAGTCAATATTGAGTTTTAGTTCTTAAAAGGCTTATGTGATTTGCAATCATTTAAGAAATAAAGAAAGAATTACAAAAAACAAACTCTATTGATTATTGGAAAGATGTACAACAAGCACCTTGAGGCGGATAGAGAATGCTACATACTACGAACGCCCTTAGGGGGATACAAAAGACTACACACTACAGGCATCTGATCGGCATGGAGTGAGGACTTGCTTAGACTGTCTAGTCCCGTGAGCGACACAAATAGTCTAGGGCGAGCTACCTGCAATCAAAAGAACGCTCCACGGAACGCCGCCATCAAATATGGTCTGCGGGGGTACAAAATCGACAACCAGGATACTTGCGAAAACTCAGACCCAATTCCCACACTTCGCGAACTTGGGACAAGTATCAAGTTAACTCGGAATGCATAAACCTTCCCAAGCAAGAGGGAATGGAACATTTGGGAATCATTGGCCCACTCCAACAAGCCCTGCCAGACTCCACCTTCAACCCGGATGCCGACTCCCAGCGCAAGGGAGGCGGCAATGTTAATCGAGAAGTGGTGGAGGAACCACCACGAAGTGGGACGCAGATGCTATCTCTGAAATCAAACATTCAGGAACAACGATAAGACACCTGCACATTAAATACATACCCTTCCCTTGGGAGAGTACCTGCATTACTTCTCCGTGATATGAGAAGAGATTACAAGACCTCAGCGGATTAACTACGTGCCCACCCACAACAACTGACCACACATAACAACAACTATCATCATTCTTGGTCGATGTAAACGTCAGAACTTTTGAAAACTCCAGTGATGGAGATCCAACTTCAAGCTTTGGAAACCTGTCACGCCCCGATTTTCGAAGGAAACGAAAATCCCAAAAATCCACGTAGGATTATCCGTTTCCCCCAAAACTCGGGACGTGAAAATTTAATAATAACAGAAACAAATAGCAGCAACAACTAAACATGCTCTAGATTACTGAAACAAATAAAAATCTAACCCGGAGAAGACTGACATGGCTAGCTCACTAGCGGAACTCCAGTAATGCAGCTCAAAATCTCTAAACCTGTAAGGCTAATCGGCTACATTCCAAAAGGAATGTACCCAAGAAGTAAAAGCTCACTCGGGTCAGCAATAAAGCTGGTGTGAGAAATCTTCATCCCAAAATCAATAAATCCGTACATGACAATATCAAAATAAACAATAAACAATAACAACCATACATCAGGTAGTTCCTCCATGAGGCAAATGTGTTATCATCCTAATAAATAAATATGCATTATTTATTACTAATAAATAAAGTTTATGAGTTATCAATCATCATCAATGCAACAACTATACTATTCATAATCATATTAGACTATTATTGAAATATTAAACAAAACACATTTTCTACCTTTAGGAAGACATGTAGTTCTCATTCAATGGTTGAATGAGCATTTAGTTTCTTCCTTTAAGGTAATCATGCACATATACAAAAAAAATCTCGCTTCTTTTCCACAATCGCACCATCCTCCTTGTGCCGAACACACTTCACCCAAGTGTGCCTCCCTTGCCTTCGAAACCACTCTGAGCGTACATGTTCCAAGTGGGGTGCCACCTCGAGGAACATGTCATCTCACCCGAAGTTCGATCCATGGCAAGCATTTCCTAAATCTACACGTACAACCGAACGCACATGGAACGTTACACCGAACACACCTCACCCAAGTGTGCCCCCTTGCCATCGAAACCATTCGGAGCGTACATGTTCCAAGTGGGGTGCCACCTAGAGGAACATGTCATCTCACCCGAAGGTCGATCACTGGCAAGTACACTGATATGCAAGCAAGTCTGCATACCCAATAATATCACAAGTATACAAGCAAGTCTGTATACAGAAATTTCTTTTCTTTTCACATTTTTTTTTTCGGAGTTGTGGAAAAGAGCATAAAAATAAATAAATCCTCAAAACTCTTTTATGGTGACTCTTTGTCAACCATAAGTAAACCAACCACAGTATCCACCATTCTTTCGGGGAACAAGTAATATTTTGACACATTGCCAATTCACATATCTCATCTCTTTGCATCATATGAAAAACAATATGCACACCAATTCAGATAACAATACAAATACTCAAACTAAAACAAGTGCTCAGTTATATTCTAGCCAATATCTATTACTAGAAAATTTCTTTTATTTTATGTTATGCAATTGGGATCAATCTCGCCAGCTATGTAAATAGGTCCAAAGATAATATCTTCCAGGTCATGATCAAAAGAGCATATGACAATGAGATACATTAGGAACTAAGCAAAATTGACTCATTTCATTCTTGTAAAACTTCCCCAAATCCATCTTCTATTTCATTAAGGAATTTCATCAAACAAAGGAGCAATGTAACTATAACCTTTGACAATTAACGAGAAAATATTTCTGATAGTGGCACAACACTTTGACAACCAACTTTAATAAATCATATGGACACATATGATGAATTTCAATTTTAACCCGATGGGATTTGACAAATCCAAAATGCACATACATCTACTACCTAAATGTGGTAACATCTGATCTAACCTATGAGATACAATTTGTCCAAATTTTCTTCATGATAACACTCAGGGGTTCCTTAGTCTTACACAAACCCTACTCAATCACATGCTTTTCTAATGATGATGATGACCTAGAAAAAAAAAAACCCAAATGCCTTGACAATTGCCTAAAATCAATGTGAACTACAATGGGTATCCATTCATTCATTCAAATCAATTTATCAAAGTAATCAAACCCCATCAATGTAATCTACCAAATTAAGGGCAAAATCAGGAAGAAAGAAAATGTGGGTTTAATCAAAGTAGATTAACCACACAACACATAACTATCAAAACTATCACAAAAAAAACAAATTGAAAGGGGTAAAAGAGAACTCACCGGAGAGATCGCAAACCGTAAAGGATTGCACAGCCACAACCAAACAGAACCCTCCCTTTTCTTCCTCTACAGTACCATATGCATAAAACCTTACTACAATTATATTCACAATATTTTAATCATGTCCATTGTTTCAACATGACATCACGGTAACAACCAAGTACGCTAATGAAAGCTAAAACATAACCTTAGTTTTTGTATACGTAACCTTCAACTTATCACAGTATTCACTTATATATATATTTATATATATATTTTTTATTTTTTATTTTTTTTTATACATAACCTTCAACTAATAAAAGCTATAAAACATATTGAAGGTTTGATATGTGCTTTAACCATGTCAAATCAATTTAAAGAAACCTACTTGATACAGAAATTCTATAACCATGTCAAATCAGTTTAAAGAAACCTATTTAAAGAAACCTACTTGATACAAAAATTCTATAACCATGTCAAATCAGTTTAAAGAAACCTACTTGATACAGAAATTCTAATTGTCAAATCAGTTTAAAGAAATTCAAATTGTCAAATCAGAAAATTCAGAAATTAGAAATCAGAAAATTCAGAAAAACATACTTTCAATATCAAACCTTTCATATGTCAAATCGATTGTTGGTATTTGGGATCAATTAAAGAAAGACATCAGGCGTCAGACATCAGTTTGCAACAATAAAAAAAAAGATCAGTTCGCAAAAAAAAAATATATATATATATCCCACCTTTCATATGTCATTCGTCAGACATCAGTTTGCAACAATAAAAACAAATGACTATTACTTAAAGAAAACATGTCAGACGTCAATCGATTAACGAGCAATGCTAGGGAGCACTGGAGATTAGCCTGAAAATTAGCCTGGATGGTGCCAAGCACGTGGGCATCAAAAGGGAAAAGCAAAAAAAAAAAAAAAAAAAAAAAAAACACCGCTAAATGCAAGTAATCAAGGAACCACCGCTAAATAGATAATGAAAAAGTAATCAAGGGCAAAAAAAAAAACAACAACAGCCCCACTAAATGCAAGTAATCAAGGAAGAAACCCTAGCCATCTTCTATTTCATCATCTTCTCTGCTCTTCTTTACTTGTTCATCATCTCAATTTCATGAAGAATCTCAATCTCTATTAATGGCTTCAACAACATCTTCTCTGCTCTTCTTTACTTGTTCATCATCTCAATTTCATGAAGAATCTCAATCTCTATTAATGGCTTCAACAACATCTTCTCTGCTCTTCTTTACTTGTTCATCATCTCAATTTCATGAAGAATCTCAATCTCAATCTCTATTAATGGCTTCAACAGTATCAGAACCACCACTTGAAGTACCCCAATGGCTGAAAAACCTACCTTTGGCCCCAGAGTACCACCCAACCCTAGCGGAATTCGAAGACCCCATTTCCTACATTCTCAAGATCGAGAAGGAGGCCTCCAAGTATGGATCTAAGGTTTTTTTTTTGCAAATGAGGGATATGGATCTGTTTCAAAACTCCAGATTTGCTTCTTTTTTTTTTTTCCCCATTTGATGCCCACATGACTGGCATGCGCAGGGATGCACGTGCTTGGCACCATCCAGGCGAATCTCCAGGCGAAACTCCAGTGCAGTTTAGAATTTTCGTCGAATAAAACATTAACCAAAAATTTTGAAAACACGTCAGACGTCGGATGTTAATCAAATAAAAATGTCAGATATCAGTTCGCAAAAACTGAAACCCATATACACAAAATGAAAACAGAAAACACGAAAGGAAACCCCCCTCTCCCATTCTTTCTCTCTTTCGGATGTCACCTCATGCACACAATATCTCTAAGCAATCATATTACATGAAAAACTTAACAAGGATAGAGTTATACTCACTGATTTTTGCAAGAATTCAAGGTTCCTCTTTCCAAGCGCCTCCCACCCTTTCAATGCAGGTTTTGTTTTTTTTTCTTCTTTTGTGTGTGTGTGCAAAGAGGAAAGAAAAACTAGGGTTTCTTTTTAAATAAAAATTTAAGGTTTCTTTGGCTAAACACACCCATCATTTATCTCTTTCCCACCATCAGTCTGAACCTAGGTTTGAAAAAAAATCATAAACTATTATTACTTGTAATTATTATTAATTAATAATTACTACCAATAAATATTATTAACTTCTAAAATAGTGCAAGTATATTGGTAAGTGAACTAGGCGGGTATTACAATATATACAACTCAAAAGAATCTCGTCCCGAGATTCGGTAGAGGAAGGTAAGTAGAAAATTAATTCTTAAATAAACAAATTACACATCACATGGACAAACAAATAGCTCATACGTATGCCCATAACTTAATGAAGACAATCATACAAAAATATAAATATTTTCAGTAAGTACAAAAATTACGGGGTGCTACAAAACCCCAAAGCATTTTCCTCAGCCTTTGGAAAACCCAAAATATCTTCTCTAAACAAGCACATTACAGGAAATAAACTCGGCAACAGATGGTGCCCACGATGATTGAAAAACACCATTATATGGACACAATGGTTCATCAAACAAGTACTCTAGCATTAACTGCCAAGCATTTAATGCCATATGGGAAAATGGAAGACGATGGTTCCCAAAGAAACTTGTCAAACCGGGCAAGCTTAGTCAGCCAACACTGATGACGATAGCTTCTGGTTCGCCCCGACACCTAGTTTGCTTAGTGCAGGCATAGATGGTTTAGGAAGTGGGAGTCTAATCTGTGCTGCCACGCCTGGTGACGATGACTTGCCAGGGATCACTGCCCCATTTGCGGTCAGTGTTCGCCAAACCTAATCAGGTAAGCCTAGCTGGTGACGATCAGCAACGAAAGCTTCTGATCGAACCTTGGACTTGTAGCCCCCACCATGAGGGTGTAGATAGTCTGGAAGGTGGGAGCCTAAAAAGTCCCAAACTGATTTCGATGGCTCGCAACAGGACCACTGCTCTTCAGCGTGGCCGCCAAATCACCAACCTTGGACTTTTAGCCCCTACTACGAGGGTGTAGTTAGTCTAGAAAGTGGGAGCTTAGTTAGTCATGAACTGATTCCGATGGCTTGCCACGAGACCACTACTTTTCAGCGTGGCCGCTGAAAAACTCCTAAATTTGTAGCTTGGTGCACTCAGGTGTAGATAATTTTGATGGTGGGAGCCTAATCTGTCCTAAACTGATCTTGATGGCTTGCCACGAGGCCACTACTCTTCAGCGTGGTCGCCAAACCCCTCTCGAATATGTAGCCCCCACCGCGCAGGGAGGATGTCGACGATTTGAAAGGTGGGAGCCTAATCAGCCTCGAAATGATTCCAATGGCTTGCCACGGAACCACTGCTCTTCAACCTAGTCGCCAAACCTTTACTCCCCGAATTTGTCAACCGCTTTGCTCAGTCATAAATAATTCAGAAGGTGGAAGCCTAGTCTGTCCTGAATTGATTTCGACGGCTTGCCACTGGATCATTGCTCTTCAGCCTGGTTGCCAAACCTTTACTCCCAATCTATCGACCACTCTACTCAGTCATAAACGATTCGGAAGGTGGGAATCTCAAACAGCTATATATCCACACGATCTCCGCTCTCCCCTAACACAGCGGACGCAAATATGAGCTTAGTTGAGTCAGCGCCTTCACGCTCAAATGGATTGACATTCTAACATTAGAAAAAGGGCCACTCGTGCTTATACAAGGATAGTACAACTGGTGCTCAGATGAAAGCTAATTAGGACTCCAACCCGAGCTTACGACGCCTGACTCAGTGCGAATGCTCTGACTCGTACTTTCGGCCACCACAACTTTCCCGCAGCAACAGCTATAGCCGACCAGTCAGACAAACAAGAAAAAAGCTCACGCAGCTTACCTATGGGACAGGACACAACTCGGGTGACTCAACCCTAAACTATTCGCAACATGCCCACTATCGGACATAACTACGCAGCAATGACCCCGAGTCATTCACAATACAAAGCTCTCGGCCACAGACAGACCAAACAATGTCCTATTGATTCAACCAGTCTATGCCAAAGTAAGACGACAAGGCAAAACGAAAAACATGCAATAGAGACGCCAAGTATGAAATGACGAAAATTATTTTTATTAATGGTTAAGACAAAAAGTGTACAAGCACACAAAGTTTGCTCCTAATCAGGAGAATGCACAGAAACGAAAAAGCTAAGCCTAGGGGGAATATGGGCAGAAGTTGCATCTATACGTGCGTCAACCCGGACGTTAGGGATTGAACTGTCTTTCTCGCCCGATGACTCAGAGGTAACAGACAAGTCCACATATGACATCTTCTTGTAACGGCTAAGATCCCACTCCGGATGCTCATCCTTCATTAGTGCCAACAGCTTCAGCCGGCCATGAACAACCCACCGGAACTCGCATTTGCCTAATTCCTAGAGAAGCTCTTTTTCTCGCACCTTTGCATCAATAAGGTCACACTCCAGTAGCTCCAACTTGCCAGTTAGTGCATCGACATGAGACTGCTCTATGGCCAGACTACTCTTCACAACACTGAGTTCATGCCATCCCAGTTCGAGTTGGTCATCAGCCTTGCTCGCCTCTCGAGCATAGAACTCCACATCAGATTCCAACTGTTGTTTCTCAGTAGCCCAGTCAGCTTCCTTCGAATCACTCTCTTCAGCAAAAGACGGCAGCTCTGAATGCGCCTTAGCCGCAACTTTCTGTGCAACCTCGACCTCTAGGCAGAGCCGGCTCAACTTCTGCCTAAGTCCATCCCTCTCGGACACCGCCTCGGTCAGATTACGCTCAAGGTCCTCCAGACGAGCTCTCTGAGCCTCAGCGGCCATGGTTGATTGATCCAACTGCATCTTTTTGGCATGTTTCTTAAGTCGCTCAATTTCATGGAACACATCAGAATATAGCGTCTGCACGTGCGAGAAGACACGCTCCAAAGTATATACTCTCTCGCGAGTCGCCTCTACTCCGTCCCAGCAATGGTCGCGTGGCTCATATGAGACATACCCAGCATAAGATACTTCAAACCCTTGTCCACACGCTCTTCTAGCGTATCCTCCTCGGGTTTTGGAGCGTGCTCCATCAACCCGCTATGACGCCTGCTTATGTGCTTCCTCAAAGCATACTCAACATCCACTTATTAGTGCCAGACATGTGAGCTCATCTTCACCAAGTCCGGTGCGAACAAACTTATCTGTGCATCAGGATGAAGCTTCCCCTGATCGGGAACTATGCCAGCGCCGCTCTTTACGGTCTCCACCATCCTCAGACTCTCCTCCATGGCTTTTCCCTTGTCAAGAACGGTCGACCCTTTATTGTGAGACGTCTCAACAGGATCCAGAGGCAGAAGAGGGATCAAAGGACCTTCCAACAGTTCTAGTTGTGGCTTAAAACGAGACGGTGAGCAATGCGAACTACATAAGACACGGCCGGTACAACGATACCACGACCACTTTAGGAGAGTCAACGGTGGGGTGATCAAATTCCACCACCTTAGGTAAATCTTCAACAGAGCCCTCTACCGGAGCGACCCCACGCAAATCAGTGCTAGTAGAAGCCGCCATTGCAACCCGCACCAGACGGTCATTCAGAGCCTCAACCTGCACGTCACTAAGGTTTGACCCGACAGCAACTCCCGCCAACCGTAGATAATATTTTTCCAAGCCAGGAACATTAGTCACCGCCTCAACATGCCTAGCGGACTCACGCTCCTTTCTCACCAGAGTGGGTCATGCCGAAGACAGCCCAGTCCTAACGTGAGGCATCTTCACAAAGGAAGCAAGCGCCTCAGATGGATCCTCCGCATCAGAATGGGAGTCTTGGCCCTAGCAACCTTCCTCTTTCTAAAATAGGCTCCATCTTTCATCTTAATGCACGACTCTTGATATAGAGTGCGGGCGATTTGCCAATTGTCCCACAACCCACTACGGACGAAATTCGAAACTCTTATGATATCAACCGCCTCCCTTTTTGCCATGACGTGGAATGTCTCCATGGTGGTTTGCTCCTCTAAGGTAAGGGGAGCAGTGAGAAACCTTTCTACAAGAGAACACAAGCAATGATCACTCAGTTCGCTATCAAACACATCAAAGTCACAGGAAAGGAGTTGAACTTACAAAATGGCTTGAATTGTCGCTCAAGCGGACGACCCTTGCATCGGAAATATTTCGAATCAGCAGGGGCCAAAAAGCAGTACTTCTGCTAGAACTTGAAATCATCTAGCAGGTTAACGAAGCAATTCGGTGACTTTATCTTGCAAACATCATTGCTCTACAGAAGAGGAGCGGTCAACAACTGAATCACATGCGGGTCACACTAATGCCGACTTCCTTAGCACTGAGCAGAATCATAAGAATGATCCTGTATCCGTTGGGTCCCAACTGAGCTGGATGAATCCCCAAGAAATCCAAAACTTCCCAAATCACGTCCACAACCAGGAAACACACTCCAGTTTGAAGCATATTTCAATGTAAACAGATGAAATCGGCCGGATGCGACATTGGCGTCTGGTCGCCCATCAGAAGGTACAACGACAAGTCTTTAGGAACTCCAAACTTTGTACGAATTTCAGCGAGACTAGGCTCGGACAGCGGCTTATCTTAAAAAAACTTTAGGCCCTTAGCCAGAACATCATAATCAATAAGGTTTTCTCAAGCCATGAAGAAGATAAACAAACCTTTCAGAACAATATCTTCAAAAACAAGTAAAGCAGAAGGGTCAGTTTCAACACTGCGGATGACCTATATAGAGGATAGGTTCCTGCCTCTTTTCTGTCGAACCAACACATGCTCAATTAATGCAGTGTGCGGCTCAAGCAACGATTCAGACTCAATCATCATGAGAGCCGCATCCCTTCAAGAGATGACTTAGTGAACCGATGTGACAACCTACTAACTTGGGGGGAGTAGCTGATGATGCATAAAAATTGTCACAGTCATGAGCCGAACACGTGTCATGATGATTTTGAGGAACTACGAGCTCAAACATCGACCCAATACAAATCCAGCCCAATCGGTTCTAAGCCTGCTCAACTGCGGTCCGTCAAACGGGCCCAAACTCCCATAACATGCTAGGCCCACACGTATCACATCTATCCACGATACCCATAAGCCCTCTTTAGGCAAGTATCTCAAGGATCGGCTTTGGACGAGCAACTGCAGCTGCTCTCTGCTTCCAACTTGGAAGCAAACTCCAGAGTATCTTCCACACATGGAAACTCCCTTCTACGGATTGCTCTTGGATTGGGAACTATCTCCCGCATATCTAGGAGTGCAGAGCTAACAAGAAACTTCCCTACTACAACACGACTCTTAATTAGAGAGGGATTTCCACGAAAGATCTCATTCCTAAACTATGCCTATGATGGCCTGGTTGAACCAGGACTCCTTGCACTATAAGACATGAGGTTGGTAAGCTAAGGTACGTTACAAATTCCATGTTACAGCATTACACCTTCCTCAGATCCTTATCTGACTTTAGCATCGGAGTGCCATTGGCAACCCCGCGATGGTCTGTGGCTCACGTGTGTTACTTGTGCAGTTCAGCGGGAACAGGGCCAAAGCAGGGAGCGAAAATCATTGCATCACTACCTATCACAAAGATTCTAAAAAAATATGAAGTTTTGAGATAATATGTTTGACATAATTGAAACTAACCTGTTGAAAGATCCGTGATAGAGAGATGGTTGTGAGTGTTTGATTGAGAGAGGGTTGTGAGAGTTTGAGACGGTTGAGTTTGTGAGAGTTTGAGAGACGGTTGAGTACTTGAGTTTGTGAGATCGTGAGTTTGAAACTGTTTGGTTGCTTTCTATGAGCCATCGGATGAGTTATCCTAAAAAGAATCTGAGTCGTCTCTTATCTCCCAACCCAAACACCGTCCTGTTTTGTCAAATAGATTGACTAAAGGTAAGACAAAGGTTAATTTTAAGTCCCAACCATTAGATCTCCATGTTTGGATAAATCCCAACCGTTAATTTTAAGTCCCAGCCATTAGATCTTCATGTTTGGATAAATCCCAACCGTCTTTTATCTCCCAAATAGTGAAACACCCTTCTGATTTGTAATATAAACTAGGGTATTCCTTGTGCCGTTGGCACCACCGTACGATGTTAATTATTTGCATCGCGGCTTATCTTTCGCAGTGCCTCTCAGAGCTTTTATTGGGTTGAAAATCTCCCGGTATGCCTCTGGAGATTTTAGCTTAATATGCTATTAGCACCTGGCATGTGGGCTTAAACTAAACCATAATTATAAATAAAAAAAAAAATAAAAAAAAGATTAAAAAGGTTACCTATCCCTTTAACGAGTAATTAAAAAATCTATGTAAATGAAACAAAGTGAAAAAATTAAAAATTTTCGTTACTTGCGACCGTTGGCACGACCATTCAACTTCTCAAATTTTTTGAGAAAATTTTACAATCGCCATTGTTTTTTAACATTTAATGAATCGCAACCACAAAATTCACCTAACCAGATGACAATAATGTGTTTGAAACATGTAACTTATAGATTTGAAATAGGAAAGATTTGTAGAGATTATTAGGCTAGATGCATGGGAAAAGAAAAATAAAAAGCCGTACAATATGTGCAATGTGTGTAAAGTTGTGTGGTAAACATATATGAACTGTTATACAGTGGGACTTAATTGATACACTTGTCCTCCATATGAAACTCAAATAAATAAGAATAAATGAGAAAGGAATTTAGCATGAGCTCATTTACTCAAATAATAATTACATTTTACCATAAAAAAATTTATCTAATAAATATATATTGTCAATCAAGACATGTGTCACTAATCATACCCCAAGTTTGCGACACATGTACCATTACTACTAAACATATTTTTTAATATCCATCGTAGCATTGATCTTTTTAATATCCATTGCGATATTATCTCAACTACAAATATTTGGTGTTTCTATAACGGTAGCTTAAACTAAAATAATCACAAATATTTTTGTGGAATTTTGACAATTTAACTGACTATAACATTACTCCACATGCTAAATGTTTGAGTGTGATAAATAAATAAATATAGTTACATGCCTAATCTCCACCATCAACATTTGAAAAAAAAATGTTAGGTACGGGATCGAACCCATGCACTCTTATTGGGGATTAACTGAAGGTAAGACATAAATGCTAACTTTAAGTCTCAACCATTAGATATTTAGGTTTGGATAAATCTCAGTCGTCTTTTATCTCATGAATAGTGAAACTCTACATATTTTTTTGCTAAATATCATATACTGAACACCCCCCGTCACCATCCCCACTTCCGCCCTCAATCAGTTTTGAAGTGCAAACCTATTCTTAGGCAAAAATACTTTAGGGTTAGGATCAATAAAAAAATTTCAATAAAAATTTTAATCAGGTGGGAAATTTTCAAATGTCGAGAGTAAGTTCTCCCCCAAACTTTGAATTTGCCAAAATATAAAGCTTAGATTTTTTTGTTTAAATATGCATTACGATACCCGTCTCGCTTCTTTTTTTCCTGGTATGATCAACTTGTCTCATTTCTTTGAAAATTATTGAAAAGTACTAACGACGTGAAATGAATTAGATATTTTTAATAACAAAATATTTTATAAAATTTTAGCACTTGTATTGATCATTGGTTTCATTGGAAAGATCTTCAAAAATGCATTCAAACATTACCAAGTTTACTAAAATTCGACAACAAAATAAATAATTATAACAATTTTAATTTTGAGGGAAATAAACACACAAAATTTTCTATCCCAGCCCCATGTACATTCCACTAACTTTTTTCATTATTATTATTTTTTTCTTTGCCCTGCTACATGTTTTTTATTTACAAATATATCATTATAAAAAATAAATCTCAACCTTCAACATATTTCACAAATTTCAATCCTAGCCATCTTTTATCTCCAATTTCTTATGAATTGTGAAACACATAGCTGCTTTGTAAGATACATTAGGGTATTCCACGTGACGTTGATACTCCACATAATTTTATTTTTTTAAATATCCTATACTGAACATCCCCACCACCATCCTCATTTTCTTTCTAAATCAATTTTGAAGTACAAGCCTATTCTACGGTAAAAATATATATTATAAACTTCAAGGTTAGAGTAGTCAAAATTTGAATCAGTTGGGGAAATTTTTTTCGAACGCCTAGAGTGAGTTCTCCCCAAACTTTGAATTTGCCAAAACATAAAGTTTAGGGCTTTTGTTTAAATGTGCATTAAGATGTCTGTCTCATTTTTTTCTGTTACGATCGCCCCATCTTATTTCTTTTGAAAATTACTAACGACGTTAAATATATTATACGTTTTTAATAATAAAATGTATATTTAAAATTTTTAGCGCTTGTATTGATCATTGGTTCCATTGGAAAGATTTTTAATGCAGTCCAATGATACCAAGTTTATCAAAATTCAATAAACAAGTAAATAGTTATGACAATTTTAACTTTAAAAAACACTAAATTTTCTCTCCCCCCACATTACATTCCACCAAACTTTTTCACATTTTTTTTATCCTTTTCTTTGTATTTCTACATGTTTTATATTTACAAAGATGCCATTATAAAAATGAATCTCAACCCTCAACATATTTCCCAAATTTCAATCATAGTCATCTGTTATTTTCGGTTGCTTATGAATAGTAAAACACTTAGCTAATTTGTAAGATCAATTAGTGTATTACCTTTGTTGTTGGCATGATAGACAGTGGGTCGTGACATTAGAATTAAACTTGAGCTTTGCTAGCTGTCGAGGTTTTGGGCGAGGAAAACAACGAGGGAAATGAGGTGGAGGGGGTGGAAACCGTCCACCCTCCTCGGGATGCGAGCGTTGACTTTTAACGCGCGCATCCCGAGGAGGGTGGACGGTTTCCACCCCCTCCACCTCATTTCCCTCGCTGTTTTCCTCGCCCAAAACCTCGACATTTAGAATTTTCCATTAAACTTAGCTTAATCAATTACACAATTTCAAACCGCGATAATGATTTATCCCTAAACTTTGACTTTCTAAAACATGAAGTTTGATGTCTTTGTTTGAATGTGACTTAAGGTGGTAATCTCTTATAAATATTGGAAACATTACGACGTGAAATGCATTATACGTTTTTCTTTGGAAAATGCATATGGCGTGGAATGAGCATTTTAAAATTTTAAGCAATTGTATTGATCATTGATTTATTAAAAAGATCTTCAAATATGCATTTCAACGGCATCAAGTTATCCAAAATTTGACAAATAAGTCGATAGTCATGACAATTTTCGTTTTTAGAAAATAAAAAAACACAATTTTCTCTTGTCGTCACATGTACATTTCTCGTGTCTTTGGCACTGTATAAAGTGGGTTGTGACATAAGGGTCAGACTCGGTCAATTTTTATTTATTTATTTTGCAAACACCGGGAGTAGGTTATCCATAACATTTCCCCAAAATACGGAGTTAGGGGGTTCTTTGTTTGAATGTGCCTCGTGACTTGAAATGCATTAAACAATTGTTTTTTTCTAGAAAAATACATATGGCGTGAAATAAATATTTTAAAATTTTAAGCGTTTGTATTGATGATTAGTTTTATTAGAAAGATCTTCAAAAATGCATTTCATCGACACCAAGTTTGTCAAAATTCAATAACTGCGTACGTAGTTATGACAAATTTCATTTTGAGAAACAAGATAACACAACACTTTTTTTCTCTGGCGCATGTACATTCCACATAGTATATTTCAGCATTTTGGTTCTTTTCTTTTAACCTTCTACATGCTTCATATTTACAAACATGCATTATAAAAAATAAATACCAAGCCTCAACATTTTCCTACTCTCTCAACTTAGCCCTCTTTTATTTCTAATTCTTTATGAATAGTAAAATCTCTAGCTGATTTATAGATAAACTAGGGTATTCCCCGTGCCGTTAGGATTCCACATACATTAGTTTTTTGCTAAATATCATTTACTAAACCCGCCACCACCATCCACACTTTCACCCTCAATCAGTTTAAAAGTGCAAACTTATTCCAAGGTAAAAATATATACTATAAACTTTAAGGTTATATTCAATCAAATTTTGAATCAGTCTGGGACAAATAAATTCAAACGCTGAGAGTGAGTTCTGCCCCAAACTTTGAATTCGCCAAAATATGAAGTTCATAGTTTTTGTTAGAATGTGCATTAAGATGCCCAAGTTTACCAAAATTTGACAACCAAATAAGTAGTTATGACATTTTAATTTTGAGAAACAAAAACACAAATTTTTCCCTCTCATCCACATGTACATTCCATTAACTTTTTTCACAATTTATTTCTTTTTTTGACCCTTCTACATGTTTTATATTTACAAATATGTCATTATAGAAAATGAATCTCACCCTTAACTCTTTTCCAATTTTCAGTCCTAGCCATGTTTTATCTTTAATTCCTTATGAATAGTGAAACATCTAATTAATTATTAAGATAGATTAGGGTATTCCTCGTGTCATTGACACGATAGAAAGTTTGTTGTAATATTAGGGATAGTAGGTCAAAGTTTTTTATCAGATGAAAGATAAGTTTCAAATAGTGGAAGTGAAGTTCAAGTTATTTGTTTGAATATGCCTTGAAAAACTCTTCTCATTCCTTTGAAAAAAGATTGAAAGTACACAAGACGTGAAATGCATGTATTTTTTTTAAATACATACAGTGTGAAATGCATATTTTAAGTGTTTATATTGATCATTAGATCTTTAAAAATGCATTTCAATGGTATAAAGTTTACCAAAATCCGACAAGTAAATAGATAATTATGACAATTTTCATTTCAAGAAAAGATAAAATAAAAAACTATTTGTCTCCGCCATCGTACATTCCACATTCTCATTTTACGTTTATGTTCATTTTCTTTTGCCCTTCTGCATACTTCATATTTACAAATGTACCATTTTAGAAAATGAATCACAACATCTTCCTCAACTCTCAGTCCTAGCCCTCTTTTATCTCTAAATCCTTATAAATAATAATGTTCTTAGCTGATCTGTAAGATGATTAGGGTACCCCCATGTCATTGGCATTCCACATACATTTATTGCTAAATATCATGTACGAACACTCCTGCCACCAACCTCACTTTCCCCTTTATCACTTTTGAAGTGTCAGACTATTCTAATATAAATATATACAACATAAACTTTAGAGTTGGACTCAATCAAAATTTGAATCAGCTTAGGAAAAAAAATTCAAACGTCGAGAGTAAGTTTTCCCCCAAACTTTGAATTTGCCAACCATGAAGTTTCAGAGTTTTTGTTTAAATGTACATTAAGATACCCGTATCATTTTCTTTTCTTGGTATGATCAGCCCGTCTCATTTCTTTTAACAACACAGAAAAAAAAAAAAAAAACGACCTAAAAATTCATTAGAAGTTTTTTAATAATAAAAATATATTTTTAATATGTTAGAGCTTGTATTGATTATCGGTTTCATTGAAAATGTCTTCCAAAATGCATTCCAACGATACCAAGTTTACCAAAATTTGACAATCAAGTAAATAATTATGACAATTTTAATTTTTAGAAAAAATACGTAAAAATTTCTCTCCCCGCCACATTTACATTCCACCAACTTTTTTTTAACATTTTTTTCATTTTATTTGCCCTTCAACATGTGTTATTTTACAAACATGTCATTATAGGAAATGAATCTCAACCATCAATATATTTCTCAAGTTTCAATCATAGTAATCTTTTATCTCAAATTTCTTGTGAATAGTAAAATGCATATCTGATTTGTAAGATAGACTATGATATTCTCTGTGCCGTTGGCTTTCTCACTTTTTTTTTGGTAAATGTTATGTACTAGCGGTGGGCATCATATCCCGCAAACCCGATCCCGTCCCGGTCCCATCCCTTCCCAATTTTTTAGGAACCTTTTGGAATTGATCAAACTCATATCGATCCTGTCTCGTCCCGAACTAGAATGGGATGAGATCGGGATGAAGATTTTCAATCCCGCCCATTCCGTCCCGAACTTATTTATTTAATATTTATCATTATTAATTTTAATCAAACTATTCTTCTAAAGGAAAATTTAAGATGTGTTGAAATTAAATCAAAACATCTATTATTTGAAAACTTGTTTGATTTAGTACTCTTTGTTTAGATAGAAACTTCATTTTGAATATTTTAGATCAAATGGAATTCATGAAAATTTATGATTTTTCACATTTTAGATAAATTATATGACAATTATTCTTGTAGAAAATAAAGACAAATGATGGTTTCGTTTAGTTTTGCACTATGAGTTATGTAGTTGAAAATTTGGTCAATGAACAACATTTTTCATTTTTGAACTTATATTAAAACAACTTGAGAACTTATACCATTCATACAAAATGCAATTAGGATTAATGTGAGATAAAATTTTATATGACATTTTATATTGTTACGATGAAAGTTATGTGTATGAATTATGCATTATTAGTGTGTGAGCAATGTGAAGTAAAATTTCATATGATATTTTATATTGTTATAATGAAAGTTATATGTGCATAAATTATGAATTATTAGTGTGTGAGCAATGTGAGATAATTTTTTTTTGTTATTCTTCATTTGAAGACTATTTAGTACATGTTCATCATGTCCCATCCTGTCCCGTCCTGAACCCATTTGAGATGGGATGAGATCGGGATGAGGTCTATCCCGTTCCGATCCCGTCGGGATATGGATGAGGTCCATCTCGTCCCGTGCCCACCCCTATTATGTATTGAACACCTCCGTCACCATCCCCACATTCGCCTTTAATCAGTTTTGAAGTGCAAGCCTATTCTAAGGTAATAATATAAACTTTAGCGTTAGCTTTGTCAAAATTTGAATAAGGTGGGACAAAAAATAATTCAAATGTCGTGAGTGAGTTCTTCCCCAAACTTTGAATTTTCCAAAACATGAAGTTGAAGATTTTTGTTTACATGTGCATTAAGATGCCTGTCTCATTTTTTTATTTTATTTTTCGATATGATCGGGTCATCTCATTTCTTTGAAAACGTTAAAAATATTAACAACTTATATATATATATATATATATATATATATATTGATCATTGGTTTCATTGGAAAGATCTTCATAAATATATTCTATTGATATCAAGTTTACCAAAATTTGACAACCAAGTAAATAGTTATGACAATTATAAATTTGAGAAAATAAACACATACACAAAAATTCCTCTTCCTATCACACGTAAATTGCATCAATTTTTTCACAACATTTTTATTTTCTTTGCCTTCTATATGTTTTATATCTATAGACATGCTATTAGAGGAAATGAATCTCAACCTTCATTATAATTCCCAAATTTCAATCCTAACCATCTTTTATATTTAATTCCTTATATACAGTGAAACACCTAAATGATGTGTAAGATAAGATTTTAGATAAATCTTGCATTATTTCGAGAGACCGGTGTTTCAAACATTTAGCAAGTGGTCTAGAACTAATAAAGCTTGTTCGTGTGCTTTTGAGGATGTAATCTCGACATATACATTTCCCATGTATAGCTTGGATGCATCTTTTAAAAAATTATATAATATTAAACAATAAAAAGATGCACGGTGTATCAGTATCCCACAACATATTCTATTTTTCATGTACACAAATCTGTCAATTTTCTCTCATCAACTCCTCAACCTGATAAAACTGCCAGTTAGTAATCTCTGCCATGATTTGGATTGACGAGGTATTCCGATTTGTTGGCAGTGGCAGTGTCTGCCCGTGTATTGTTGTTTCCCGCGGGCCTTGTGATAAAACCGTACCTTTCTTAATACATTAAGTTTCATAAATCCGACAACCAAAATACATGCGCCTACTGGTATTTTGGCGCATGTATTTTTGTTTCATCCAACAATTAAAAGCAAACTCTGCCTAACCGCTGGAATGGAGCATACCAATGATCCAAATATACCAGTGAGTGCATAAGCGATTGCACAAAATGGAAGAGCCTCAGGTTCCTTTGCTGACAGTGCTGCCGTCCCTAATCCATGAGCGCTGAGGCAAAGCAACAATTTTAACATAATCATGAATGTATGGATGCATTGGTGTACACTTTTCCAGGTTATTCAAACAAGACTTACATGCTTTTGTAATGCATTTGCCAACTAAGGAACCAAAAAGAATCTATGGCAGTCACAGACGACAAAAAGAAGTATTTATTAATTAGATTGTTTTCTATTTGAGTTCCAAATTTTTATTTTTATTTTTTTGAATTTTTTTTTTAATCCCTTAACCCATCTCACTCTAGATGCTGCCGACTAGGTTCAACCCCGTGACCTAGTGATATCATCTGCCATTGCTCAACCATTGAGCCATCACACCTTTGGCCGAGTTCCAAATTATATACCTATGTATAGTTTCTAAATGACATCAGTAATTCTAGCATTGTTCATGCTAACAATCTTAATCAACACATGATTTGCTAAATCTTGAAACAGTCCACCTTTCTCATCAATGTTGATGTAGAAAAACTTAAAATATGTTAAGATGGCCTATTATCGATGTTGGATGACACTCATTTGGTTTGGCAGTTTGTGAATTATTATGACTAGACTCCAAAGCTGTAACAATCTTAATCAACACATGATTTGCTAAATCTTGAAACAGTTCACCTTTCTCATCAATGTTGATGTAGAAAAACTTAAAATATGTTAAGATGGCCTATTATCGATGTTGGATGACACTCATTTGGTTTGGCAGTTTGTGAATTATTATTACTAGACTCCAAAGCTGTATGGTTTCATAGATTTGCAAGTAGTGTTTATACCTAGACGCAGTCGCTATTCCTCGGGCAATTGGATCTTCAAAGTGAAGTTTATCGAGCATTGTTTGCACAAAGTTGGCTCCAACTAGGCCAGTTAAAACAACTACAGCGGCTGTCAGAGATGTGTTGACACCTGGTACCAATAAGATACAATATAAATCAGCTAAGTCATCCACACTACAAGTTCAATGTAGAGAAATTGACAGTACTATCTACCTGTTGATGATGCATGCAGATTAAGTGTGTTTGTGACTAACTAAATAAAGTAAGTATTTACCGTCAAAAAATGAGACGATGCTGAGGGCCAAGGCTACAGTAATGCATCTGGGCAGAATTGAGACAGTCAAAGTTGGTTCCAAGCCAACTAAACGACCAATCAGAGCGGTTGAATACAATGAGAATAACGTCGATATTATCACTGAGGAGAATATCTCTGCAGCGTGCCTTTTCACAAGCTGGAAAAGGAAAAGAAAACCCACCTTAGTGTTTTTTGGATTCTTATTGATGATTTCAGAATAGTGTAGCTTTATTATGTTACTTTGTAGGGTAATCTTAGTATGGATGATTTTACTGAGGCTTTTTTCTTGCTTCATGTAGTTTACTAAGATTACACTACAACTGTAGCACATCTAAAGGGTTAAAAATGTTTCCTGAATGCTAGTTCAATTCATGTCAAGCATTTTATGGTCAGATGATGCTATCTTTGCAGTTAATGAGTTGGCTTCTTATCTTATGTTGTTGGACTGAAGATAGCTAGCCCTCTTGGTTGTGGAAAACTTTGCCGTCGGAGTCAAATGATTGCTCATTCAAGACACAGGGTTGAATAAATGTTTCAAAGGCTTACAATGAAGAGCAACTTGAAAACTTAGCTCTCAGGTGCAGCAAAAAACTAATTATATGGATTTAATTTTATCATGAGAAGTAAAATTGCCATGGCATCCTGTAAGAAAAACTCATTCCCGGGTTACTGGTTTAGGCATGAAGTACATCATTCATCAAATAATCAAAATAGAAAAGTGCTGCTATAACATCACCAACTCAAAAAATAAAAAGTTGGTTACCTTTCTCTGTTTGAACATTGAGAAGGCAAAAGAGATAATGACAGATCCCAAAAACCCCATTAGGATATCACCTGCTCCTGGATTTGATGTGGACTTTGTGAGGTAGTATCCTGCAAAATTGAGTGTTGCATTAACCTTCTACAATGAAAAAAAAAAAAAAGTAAAAACACATATATTTGAGGGTGAAATCCATTCGAAAGCTAAAAGGAACTTGAGCCTTAATTGGGTTTCCTCGAAAATTCCTTACATGGAAGCTCATCTATAAGTACAAGGAGAATCACAAACACAATAAGATGGGTGGAGCCAATGGTAGCCTGGTTCGATGGTTAAGGTTGTGGTGATTTAACCCCCACGTCTTGGATTCTATACCCACCATTGTAACCCTGAGGATATAAAGACAACTAGGAATGCATGTGAATATAATAACAAAGAGAAAGTAGGAAGAACAGGTCGGAGTAACTAGAGGAATGCCGTGTTATTCAGACATAGTCCAATTTTCAGGAGCATTTGTTGCAAACTATTGTGTAAGGGAATGAGAAACAAGTAATGCAGTACTTGGCAATATTTTTCAATGGATGAAAGAATGTATTAAAATAGTAATAGTTTGTAAACCTAGAATAGGATCCAGTCCAGACCGCGAGAAATACCCAAAAGCTAATGCTGCCAAATCTGCAGATAATGCACAACAAATAATTGGGTGGAACACCTTCTTGGCATTGGATGGCAATCTGTACTCCAACAAATCGCCAACATGGTTAGAGTTCTCCTTAGAAGTGAACATTATTACAGTATCGTAAAGAACAACCTACCCTGTACCAATGATATAACCTAGCACAGTAGCTGCAAGTAAGAATGGAAGGCATGTTTTTGCGCTTGTTCCGAGTGCTGTTGGATTCTGCAATGCTACAGCGAATGACGCAACGAAAACACCACTCCAACTCCACAACTCAAAGTTTGAGAATGCGGATGGCTTTTTCATGGGTTCAGCGGCTACCATTTCTGTCTTTACCATCTTTCTGACAGCTATTGCCGTGTAGCCGGCAACAGCAAGTGATGCCAACCATCCTGCCACTGCACACCGAGAAAAACTAAAAGAGTGTTATAACATTAGTAATTGGGGGAATGCATTCTTCCAAAACAGCCACGAATAATTGTTAACTCCCCATTTACGACTACTCAATATGAGATAGTAGCAATAATTGAACCCACGACGTCTCAACATCGATGCTCTTTGCCAATGGTGTTATGGTCGAGTGGTTAGGGCTGTGTGGGTTTATCTCCCACGTCTTAGGTTCGCGACCCGCCGGCGGCATGGTTATTTTCTTATGGTGTTGACCTGTAGGTCGCACCTTGTTGATGGGTTATGGGATCCTATAAAAACCCAGCTCGCTTTCAAAAAAAAAAAAACATCGATGCTCTTATACCATGTTAAATTGTAAATTAGTCGAGACCAATAACTTACTCGAGGAGATACCAATTGTTAAGAAGTTGAGATTGGCACACACCTATGATGAAACAGATCTTGATGCCAGAGGCAGCAGGAATGTCCTTAACAGCCAGGGGAAGAACAACCAAGGACGGAACGTAAAACAAAGGAAGCCATCGTTGTATAAACATGATTGCTGGCTCGAAAAAATCCATTAGACCCGTAGCAGCAGGTGGTACAACAGCATCAAGAATAATCAGAACGGAAAACACACTAAACATCCCAAAAAGTGCGCTGGGGAACTTGATGGCAGCAGCCACAAAGGCTCGCTTGAGAAACTTGTCCATTGCCAATATGATCCCGAGTGAAACCACCAAATGCACAGCTCCAACAGACACACTCACAATCTGGTTCCCCTCATTGGCTGAGTTTGCTCGAACCCTTCTTGGATGAGAAATGGTCTGGGGTGGTGACAGGAACCTTGACTTAGATGTAAATGCAGTGATGGGGGTCTTGGAAACAGCAATGACATTGGAACTATTGGATTTGGTGATGAACAATGGACGGGAGATTGAAGATGGGTGTTTGGGATGGTAAGAGTGGGAGTGAGGAGGAACAAAGAGAAGGGGTGTTGCAGAAGTGAAAGCCATGGAAGAGAAAGTGAAGCTGTGACAGAGAGATGAGATACATTGTGTGGTTTGTGAGGGAGAGATGGAACAAAAATTGTATGGACGAAAAGAGGGGCCGATTGAACCAATAGATAAGAAGTTTTGTGTTCTTGTCCTTGTCAAACGGATAGTATTTCCCGGGAACATTTAAATGTTGTAACGGCAACTTCAACAATAAAGGTTAAAGGGACTATTTCGTTAATATTTTGGTGGTTCAATATACTACTTTTCTTGTTGCAAGTTGTTTGACGGATTTTCCTGGCTAAGGTTTTTTTTTTTTTTTTTTTTCTGTCAAAAATATAGCAAATTTTACTAAGACACCTATTTTCGAGGACTTGGTTGTCCAGTTGTTTGGCAAAAGAAACACAATGATCAAGTCATTTTAGGTTGGGGCACATAAGTAAAAAGGGAAAACTCTCGGTCTACCTAAATCAAAGTATCAAATACAGAAATACACAATGATCAAGTCATTTTAGGTTGGGGCACATAAGTAAAAAGGGAAAACTCTCGGTCTACCTAAATCAAAGTATCAAATACAGAAATACTATAGTTCTCAATTTTAAAATGTCCAAATCAGTATACAAATGTCATTGTCTTGCCTCTTAGATTGAGCATCCACAATAAGCAGGGGTAAAATCACATTTAAAAAAAATTACACACCCACCTAAATGGGGGTGTAAAAGTGTTCACCTACAGTGGATCACCTTGTCGCGCTATCTAAGATGGCGTTGTAAAGTCACAGTTTAAAATCATGCAGCAACCTCTTCCTCCCCCATTCTTCTCCATTTAGATCAACAGTGTGTGACAAAGTGATTTTGTGTGAGGTTCAGGCGATTTGGGTTCAAAGAAATTGCGAGATCTTTGAGATTCCTAGACCAAATTAAAATCCGAGAGTTGTGTTGAGCTCCTCTATCTACAGGCTTCAGTTTGTGAGTGATCTAAAATAAAAATAAAAAGTTGTTGAATCTGGATATCAAATATGTGCACACCAAGTGTTTGACGAAATTACCACATAAAATGGATTACATTATTGAGAACTACACTCAAGTTGAATGTACACCGTCAGAAACATTCGAAGGCCCTTAGGGGCTGCTCATCAAAAAATGTACAATGATGACTTTGCAGAGAATTTCATTTTCAATGAAAGACTTTTTTTTTTTGGAAGGCGAGTTGGGTTTTCAAGATCCCATAACCTATTAAAGACTAAAACTGGTCAACACACCATAAACTGATAAATATGTTGCCGGCTGGGTTCGAACCTATGACCTAATAGTACCATCCGCCAAGCTCTAAAGCTATCGGGGAGTATGTAAAGCCCGAGAAGAATAAAGCTAACTATTGAGGCCCAGACAAGGCCCGCCAATGAAGAAAAGTAAACAGGACCTGAATCCAGGCCCAAACGAATCAGAGCCCAAATTCAAGCCCGACACGAGTTCTTTCATAAAAAAAGAGGAACGTTGCACCAAAAAGAGTCATGGAGGGGGTTACGCCTCCCCGGACGTATCTCCATAAAGGAGGAGACTGTTACAAGAAACATTTCCTTCTGTTGCGCCTCAAATGTTTAAGTCACGCAGAGAGTTAACCATGACCATTATAAAAGGTAAAGAGAACATTCGACACAGATATGCAACTTTAACTGAGTTTTGTTCAGATTTAAATCATTTTTCCAACAAAATTACTAACTTAAGCATCGGAGTGCCTTCAGCCACCAAAAATGTGGTCCTTGACAGTCTAACTATTGTTTTGTACGTCAAACTCACACGAAGACGATTTTTGGACGCATCAGTTTGGTGTCGTTCGTGGGGAACGATGAGTTTTCTTTTCTAAAAACAAAACACACAGTGACAAAGTTCACCACAACCTGACAAAATATCAACAAGCCATCAGAAAAAATAATGTAGTCTGTAGATCATGACAGCTCCCCCACCGATGCATCACTGTCAACTAGAGGAGAAGAAGCAGCCTGGATGCATCACTGATTCGAGTTTTTTATGTTTAGTTTCTGTAAAAACTACAATAATAAATTGTGGGTCCTTCCAGTGCCATCAAGAAATTTCATAGGTCAAGTTATAATAAACACACCCTTTGTGTCATAAAGGTCAGTGTTTAGAAAATGTTTTGACTTGTCAATAAATTATGGGTAGCAGCACTAACAATTAAATAAATATGATTATCTATCATTTGCAGTTTATAAACCATACCTTCAAAGGAAATGTATGCAGTAAATAAATCAAACAAAACATAATATACTGCATATGTTTCGCAAGTAGCAGGTGTTCTAGACCTCTTGAGGTGGTTTATAAAATAAGTATTAGACATGTAGCAACATAGTGGTAACAACCGCTACTGGAGTGATAACGTTGACTAGTGGCTATCTCTGTTGGAGTGGCATCATACTCAGGGGTATTTATGTTTGGCATTTTATCTACCTCTATCATTTTTACAGTTAAAATTGACACCTACTACAGAAAATATCAGAGACCGTGATTTTTCGTTAGATCCTTTGCTTTGTCTGATCTTATAAGTATATAAGTAACTAACTCAAAACCATTAGTAAAGTATGACTCTCGATTTTACTACAATGGGAGTAAATTCAAATAATGGAAGAAATAGTGACTATTATCTTCCTATTGTATAAAAGTTGTCTATTTGGTTTTAATGTAATCTCGATATTTCTCTACTGCCTCTTTTGGTACACGACAAACATGTGACCAGTATCCTTTGCACGAGTTTTATTATTGTACCAGACATGATCTTTGAACTATGTGGTATGTGTTGTTACTACCTCTGCTGGGGTAAACACATTTACTGAAGTAGTTGTTATGATGACTTCCCCTAGTGTTATTATTTGACCACCTCTTCTGGAGTGACTACTGTGGTTACTACTTCTAGGGCTACCATTTTGGAAGTTGTCATCTTTTATATAAGTTATTCATCCATAAGAGGTACACCACTTGGTCAATAGAATAACTCTCTATGAGGTGTGTAATGTACGTGACATGACATTTAAGAAAAAAAACCCACATATAAATATATTTTACGAAATATATATGGTTATGTGTATTAATACCCTTATTGTTAACTTTGTGTTGCATACCAGATCTAACATGGCCAAAAGCAATGATCAGACGTTTGTGCTTAATGGCTTACCTACTTAGAAATAACAATATTTGACAAAAGATTCATATCTGACAACAAAGTGATGAGAATAAATACCAACTTGGGTGAAAGTAGTTATACTTACACCTCAGTGTAATTGTATGACTTAAAATTTATCATAGGTAATAACTAAGAAGTAATTTCACATAGGAAACCAAAAGCCACATTGAAAGCATATAATACGACATTCAACACCTCGGTCAATAATAACACACGGGCACACTTACCCATATCAGCCACATGACCTTAACTCAACACCACCTAGCTTACTACTCATATCTTTATTTTTATTTTTTTTAATTGGCTTCATTTTTCAAAACCACCAGGAAAAATCCATTGTTTCAGAGACAGGTTGATCTCTTGCACATACTTTGTTGTTTGGCATGCTAATTTTCCTAACTTTCTATGTCTGATCTCTTTATCCAATTTTCAACAAGGTGTTGGGTTCTAAGAGAAATCAGTGAAAAAATATAAACAACACAAAAGTGTGAGAGTTCCAACAGAGAAATATGCTGGAGATATTTGAGGTTAGGCCTAGCGAAGAGGCTTATAAATTGGACGTTATTTAATGAAATTACTCTAATAGTTTGATGACAAATAAATTAATTTGAAACCATAAGTAAGCTTAAGAACTTCACCAGCAAGGTACTTGAGCACGTCGCATAGGTATACGAGGGCACCAACGCCGATGACTTTAGCGTGGTTTTCAGCTTTGAGAAACCTGGCGATTCTGCCTATGGTGAGCTAGAGTTCGGTCTTAAAAGACCTCTAGATGAGAGTTGACACCATTGGCTAGTCACACTCACCTTTCGTTGTTTCTTTAAATGCAATTTTGGAGACGATCAATGTCAAGAGAAGAAAGAGAAGAAACCGATGAAGTATTAATTGTTATCTCAGTTATGGGTCTTTCTCTTCTTGGTTATTCTGGTGGGTTGAATTTTTCTCCTAATGTAAGTGGTATATACATGATGAAATCCAACTTATAATTTGTCCAATTATCAGTACCATCATCAATGGTATCTACCAAATACCATAGGAGTCGAAGTGAAAGACTATTGTTATTCTAACCTCTATTCCAACTTTGTGTGATACTGTGATATGTGTGATGACGGGTACGAAATTTAAACAAAGTTTAAATTCTGAGCATGAAACGTCACCATAAAAATAATGTTTTCTTATGAAGCAATATCCACTAGATGGAAACAATCACTTTAAAATTTAGGAAATATAAGCTCTAGTTTGAATAATTTACCTCTAAACTATTTTGAATAAATAATTTGGAAAAATGAAGGCGGAAAAAATTATCCTAACCAAGCTTACAAAATGCCCTTAGATCAAAATAAAATATAATAATCATGCAACACTCAATTGATTGGAGTTTCGTATGCTCAATTTATCAGAGCTTCGTGCTGATAACGTGAGATGGATGGAGGAGGACATCCACCGTATGCTAGAAAATTCTACAATAGATCGTAAGGCTAAATAGTTTAGATGTTTTGGGAGGTGCATTACCTGAAAACCCCTAGAAATAGAGAACGGACGGTCAAAACCCCTGCTTTGTTTGGCTTAATAGGGTTTTAGGAGTGCACAAAAAAAGAGAGACACACAAGAATACCCTAATATCAAACCCTTCCTCCGACTTCAAGAGTGAGAGAGAGAGAGAGAGAGAGAGACATGGCTGCAGCTAAGTTATTGTTGTCAAGGTCAAGAACAGCATCAGCAATTAAAACCCTAACCAATGTACTCACTCCTTCCATTAATAATTATTATAGGCATTCGCTTTCATCTTCTCTACGACTCAATCTTAGAGGCATGGTCACCTTCTCCACTCCACGTTACAACGCTGCTGCAGAAGCAGAAGCAGAAGAAAAAGCCGTCTCACCCGCTGCTGACGTCGATATTCGAGTTCCTGCCACTGTAATCACTGGCTTCCTCGGTTCTGGAAAGGTTCTTTTTCCATTCCCTCATTTGTTCAACTAATTCTATACTTCATCATTTTATTTCTAGTTTTGTTCTAGCAGTGAACCTAATACTCCATTTAATTCATAACATTTCATTTTTCTTCTTTTTCTTCCTTTCACTTGGAGTATGATATGACAGACAACTCTTTTGAACCACATTCTAACTGGACAACACGGCAAAAGGATTGCTGTCATTGAAAATGAGGTATGTATGTATGCATATGGATTTTTTTTTCTTTCTAAATCTTTCAATTCTTGTGTCTATCTCTTCATATGTTATTATGCCTTACGGTTCTCTTTTTAGTTATCGTTTTTAGTGCTTGATGTATATATTAGTACCTTTCCATGCTCTGCTTTTCTGGTGCTAATGATTTAGTAACAGAGTCTCAGACTTTCATTTCAATTTATGGTTAATATTTCACATTTTAATCTCAAAAGTTTGAGAAGCACGGAAAGGAGTGTCAAAGCTTTAGAAACAGTTCGGTTCCTTGTGGTGGTTTCTTGCACTAGTTAGTAAATCATTCATAACTCAGTAAACAATCTGAATGGGTAATTTTTTCAAACTGAGAGATAATTCTTCAACTGCTGACCCCCAGATTTCTTGTCTTTTATTTCGTAAATTTCGCCACATACATAACATATACTTTGAATTACAACCCGGGGTTGGACATTTCAGACCGAAAAATCGGGCTGACTCGGTAACCGCAGCGATTGAGTCGATCCGAGCCCCCTTTTAATATTTTTTTTAATAATTCTCAGTTGGGTCTTCGATTCCAATTTTCGAAACTTGTTGGTTAACCGACTCGATCCAATTTAATGGCTTATTTTTGAACTCCTTTCCCAATCGGTAATGGATCCACGATTTTGCCAAGGATCGGGAGACAACAATAAGAAGTCTCCAAGAGCTCTGTTCGGCTTGGCAATGACGGTGGAGAGACCGCCATCGATGAGAAGGTTGCAAGGGCCACCGACATGGACGAGATCATTGTCTCCAAACTCATTGGCGAAGGTCCTCCACTCGGATGTCTCATCGATCGAGTGTGCCTCAAGAATGAATCCACACTTGGAACAAACTTTGTCGCCCGCCAAGTAGTCGAACACCACATCTGTGCTCTTCTTGTAGTCCATACAATACGCGTCAAACATTGCTATGGTGATTCGAATCGAGAGTCGAGAGTGGTTGATTAATCAAGGTTTTTTCTTGTTGTTCTTCCCCTCTTTTTCTCTCTCGTTGGATTTTTTGTGATTTTGATTTTTGTGATATGTGTGTGGGATGCGAAAAAGAGAGGAAAAGAGGAAAGAGGGGGGCGAGAAGAAGAGAATTAGGAATTCTGGCGTGGGCTGAAATGGAGATTGGACTGAGACCGGCTTGGCCAAGTTAGATGTTTGTCTAGGGGAATATCAGTCTTCAGTTTTATATGCCATGTTTTCGGTGGACTGGCTTTGTTTCAAGATAAAAAATTTCTATATTCAACAATGTACCATATTCTTGTATTTTTTTTGCTTCTTTCTAGGGATGCCAAAGAAACTACTGTGCCTACATCTAATTTTAACGGTGCTAAAATTACTAATGACATATTGAATGGTATTATCCTCGGGGTTATTCTTTCATTTTTATACTACAGAATTGGAAACTTTTGAATAACTTAAATTTGTTTAATTAATTTTGTATTTTGAAATTCTCTTTAATTGCTCTTTCTTTTTTCCTTGTAGTTTGGGGAAGTAGATATTGATGGCTCATTAGTTGCTAGCCACTCTAATGTGGCTGATGACATTGTTATGGTCAATAATGGCTGTTTATGCTGTACTGTGAGAGGGGATTTAGTTAAAATGTTGTTGGAGTTGGCAAAGAAGAAACGTGACAAGTTTGATCATATTGTTATAGAAACAACAGGTAAAGCTCTCTGCGCATGAAAACCTAGGTCATAAGATCTTTTTGCACCTTAATCTAATCTTGTTTTCAGTGATTAAGAACCTTTTATTATAGTTGCGTCACTGTTTCTTTGTGTGGAGTAGCATAGCAGAAAAGTGAGATATTGGATAACATCCCTCTTTTATGTGCTCCCTCTCATTTTTTAAGTACTTCTGAGTTCTAACTCCTGGTATAGTGATCAGACAATTTAACTCACGTTAATCCAAGTTAAGGATTACAACATCAAACGAGGAACAAAATAAGAGAAAGAGGTAGAGATTACAAAATCAAACTAGAAATCAGTTTCCAGTAATATAATATGAATTTGTTTCTCCATTTTATTTATTTATTTATTTATTTTAACTTAGACATATTTGCTTTGTTGTGGCTTAAGTTTCAATAAATATATATATATATATATCTTCACAACTTAGAATTTACTGGAAATACATATTAAAATACAGCTGGAAATTGATCCTATTTAATTGGGTTCTGCTCAACTTCTTTCGTAGGTCTTGCTAAGCCAGCTCCTGTGATTGAAACATTCTGCACTGATGAATTGGTTCAAAAATATGTGAAACTTGATGGTATTGTTACTTTGGTTGACTGTAAGCATGCCATGCAACAGTTGAATGAAGTGAAACCAAGATTTGTAGTGAATGAGGCAGTTGAACAAGTAGCATATGCGGACCGTATTGTTTTGAACAAGGTGAGCAAGCACATATTGTGAAGAATGAGGTCTTTCATTGTACTACGTAGGTTTTTTTTAACATCTCTTTTTGACTCACGGTAAGATTCGTCTTGTCCATGCTCCATTGTTTCTTTTCTTCTGAAGTTCAAGGAGATCTAGAGGTAGTTCTTTTTGGAATGGTTGTCTGCAGTTAGTTTGATCCATTATTTGGGCGTTGGCAGGTAGATTTAGTGAGTGAGGAAGACCTTGAAGTATTGCGCAAGAGGATCATGGTAGGGATTTCACATTCATAGAGGTATTTTCCACAATCAGCATTAGTTTATTTTCTTGATTTCCTCTAATGATTGTTTCAGCAAATTAACGGGATGGCTGAAATAAAACTAGCAAAATTTGGAGCTGTTGACATAGACTTCGTTTTAGGCGTGGGTGGATACGATCTTGATAGGTATCCAAGCCTCTTTAATGAGATTTCTTTGTTATTTTAGGTAGAACAATTTGAATACTTGTTCCTCAACATCTTATATATCTTTTTTGCAGAATCGAGTCTCAAGTTAAAGTAGATGCATCCAGTGCTGACCATCACCATGCAACTGCACATGGTAAGGTTTTCCTTTACTTTACAAATAGTATGGCAGTTGCTTTCTAGTAGTGTACTTTTAGGGTTAGAGAAATGTGAAGAAGAAAGAGACAGAAAGAGAAACTCAACATTGGACAGTTACATCCTTCACTTAAGATTTGTATGGTACATATAATAAGATGGTCAGTGGCACCTCACACCTGAAGTGATATAAAGAAAATAAGTAAACAAATTAGCATTCCCTCTAATAGTTAAACCTGGGTAATTACATCATTTAAATGTAGGTTGCATGAGCACATGCAAAGGTTGACATTTGATAATGGCTAAGCTTTGATCATGATATTCTTAAAGTAATGTGAGACTTAAGATATGAGATATCATACATAAGAGTAAGAAACCTCAGTGAGAGGGACTCACTATAGGAAAGCACGCGTAAAGAAAGAAAGCACATAGAAAAGAAACAGATCCAGAGATACAGTTTAACCAAAAACAAAGGAGTGAAAGACCACCAAGAGAACTTGAAGGCCCCAAATTCAATAGCCATGTTCTTCCCACTGCCCAATACCACATGATGGATTTCGTTTAATGATGAGCCAATTGACAGGACATCATTTCCCTTAAATAAATATTGAGAAATCGAATTTTCTTTTAATTTTTTACTTGATCCAAATAATAGCATGAGTTGTTCTCTCCCAAAGGCA
Source organism: Berberis vulgaris (assembly GCA_963556465.1). Lineage (NCBI taxonomy): Eukaryota > Viridiplantae > Streptophyta > Magnoliopsida > Ranunculales > Berberidaceae > Berberis > Berberis vulgaris. Next base: position 75,740,108 of record OY747126.1, read on the forward strand.
TACTTCCAGCACAGGGAGATTCTGTGTTCCAGTCCTTGATCCATTGGAGTGAGTTCTCTCGTACCTAATCGTCCAAGAAGGTTACCCCTTTATTTTTAACCATGCCGCAATAAAGAAAAAGATGATCAGAACATTCATTGATCATTGTCATTCTTGCACATTGGACAAGAGCATTCTCTTCTTATTTTTATCTCTGATGAATGGATGTCAACCTCTGTATGCTTATTGTTAGACTTGGTAAATATACTTGCACATGTTACAGTCAGATCGACTCAAATGTGGTGTGCACCATTGCCTTGTGATCCTCTCTAGTGCTATATTCTAGCCTCTGTTCTCCACTTCCTACCTAAGTGACCAAATCTCCACGCAGAATGGCACAATATATAGATTCTGATACTTAGTGGTCATTTGCTGTTTATAGGTAAAAATCCTAACATTATACTATTCGTATTGCATCCAATGAAAAAATGGGATAGTGTATCATCATTCTTCGAAAACAGTTTGTACCGATCCACTCAATTTATGATTTATGACAACTCAAGAGTGCCAGTTTTGGAAGGAAAAAAATAGAAGATGGAGAAGAAAAATGAAAACTGACATGCACTATATTTTAGAGAAAAGTAGATTAGATAATGCTATATTGATGTTGAGTCTGGTTAGTCTTGTTTTGGGGTTGAGTCCGTCTTTTCCCTTTGATGTTGTTTGCTCTTATCAGAATGTGGATTTTAGGGCATTCTCTAGGGGCCTCCCATTTCTCATGCCATTTATGTGACACCTAGATCGTGAAGGGGTGGGGGACGATGGTGTGCTAGAAAGGTGTCTAGCCCGAGCAATGATGATGGTTGTGCTAATTGTGTCTCACCCACTTAAGTAGCCATGGGATTCTTAAATGTAGACTTGCACCATTGTGAGTCTGAGGCCTTTTTAGCTCAACAACAATTGTATCACGAGTAGGGATTTAATCCTGTGTGGGACTGATTTGTCGGATAATTGATTTTAGCTAAAAACCTACACACCATTACAGGGATGGTTAAGTAGGGACAATATCGGTGGGTAAAGAGTAAGTCATTACAATTTGTTTGGTAATGTCATTGGAAATGAAAAAAAGAATAAAAGATTATTCTATAATGAATCAAAGTATATCATCGGACGGGTGGTCTTTGAGGTGTTTGGACTTTTGTGGAGTTGGGGTCAATTTACCCATGTGTTCAGTGTGTTCTCTTTGAAAATATGATGCTCAAGTCCTAATAGTTGTTCAGGGCCATTGTGAGGTGCATTTTCTTATTAATCTTTTATCTATAGAATATTCCTTTTTTTATCTAAGTTATGTGAAAAACTAATAGAGATGGAAAGAAGTTAGTGCAATCTAAGGCTATGTTCTGTTCACAGATAGTGTTTCTAGCAAAAACAATGGAAAAGGGGGAGAAGTGAGAAAGAGAGAGAAAAGGGTGCATTGGAGGATGAAGTAGACTCCATCCCATCCACACGGTCACACACAAGAGAAAATTATCATCTTCAACCTCGAGTTACAAGAGAAAATTATCATCTTCAACCTCAAGTTCCCCTGCTTTTTTTTTCCTTACCAAACACTGCCAACTATTAGGACTGTTAATTACATAACCTAATTTGGATATGTCGATCGACATTAGTAGGCTTTAGTGTATGATGTTGAGAATATACAAACTCATCCTTGTTAACTGTTAAGAATAGCAAAACATAAATTCCCATGGTGACATGGTCTACTATTCGAGCTGTAAAGTTACAATGATAAAGCTTAGACCTTCTGTGATTTTGGGATTGGTTGTGTGGTGACTGGAGGTTGACATAAAATTTGGGCTTGAGGACTCCTAAGAAAGGCCGAAAGAAGTAATAGGTTAATTTTGGATTTTACGTTGTTTCTTTCTCATTAGTATTCAACTTTTTTTTTTCTTTTCAAGATAGATGTTTTCTATTAAGTGCTTGATAAACACCATTGATTATTTCTTATAAAAATTGTGTTCTGTCTAGTCATGGAAATTTTTTTATTCTTCATTGATTAGCTAGTTCTCATTAGTCTTTAAATTCAACAGAGCACGGCAAAGCACACCACCACGACCATACGCATGATTCTGCTGTATCCAGTGTCAGTATAGTTTCAGAAGGTGCCCTTGACCTTGAAGAGGTAATTGTCTAACTTTTGGATAAACGAATGTGCTTTATTGTGATTTTATATTTTATGTGTTTTGTTGATTAAGTTCAGAAAATGTTTCTCATGAATTTAGGTAGATGATTGGCTTGACAGACTGATTGACGAAAAAGGGGAGGACTTGTACCGGATGAAGGGGATTTTATCTATAGATGGTTCTGACCAGTGCTACGTTTTCCAGGTTCAATTCATCGATATGTATTCACTTATTTTTAGTTGCTTATTTACAAAGAGATACATTTCCAGCCACTTGTTTAAACAGTAACTTGTCAACCTGTGGCATTTCAACTGTCCCAACTGGTTCTTGGAATTTCCTACTTGCTTCCAGGGTGCACTGTCTAATTTGGATGATCAAGTTAAAACAATAGTACTTCGTCTTTCCGGTGTTACAAGTTTTTTTGTGAGACTAACTCTGAATCTACATTTCTTGCTTTGTTCTTTCAGGGAGTGCAGTCGACCTTAGATGGCAGCCCAGGCAAAAGATGGGGTTATGATGAGAAAAGGATAAACAAACTTGTTTTCATTGGAAGAAACTTGGATGAAGCTGCCCTGAAGAAAGCTTTCAGGGGCTGTTTAGTGGGAAAGGATTAGTATGGTCAGAGTGCAAATATTTGAATGTCAATCTGGTCGATATAATGATGCAGTCATAGTATAGCTGTATATACATGTGCTGCTGTGTGTATGTTGCAGTAGCTGGTGCTAGTGTTAATTTTTTAGGATGATATTTTCCTTGAGAGTTGTTCATGGATGCTTCAATTTTATGACGGGATGTTATTGTTGTTGAAAAGAAGGTAATTGAGGATATATCTTTGCTAAAGATATACTGCATGTTACGGAAGTTTCTCTCGTAGTACAAGTTTCTACACCCAACAAATTGAAGAAAGGTGTGATTTGATGAATAAAACACAGATGAGAGAAGAACCATTTGATCTTGTAATGGAGATGAAGCTCAACGTCCCCCTTTTGCAGTTGAGATATCTTGGACAAAGAACATTTATATTTCTCTACCTTGGAACAAAAATGCTGGGAAATCGGGTTTTTGCAATCATGTTTTGCAATTAGGGTGATGTGGCGTGATTTTGAAAGAATGATGAAATTTGCAAAAAAGTTTATATGTATCTCGAGGTTGTAAAAAACTCTCTTACGATGCCACATCATCGTGGTTGCAAAATATAGTTCCGTAGCCCCACTCACCTTGGAACCCTGAGCACAGAAAGAAAACCCTTCACAAAAACCAACGGGCCTTGATCAAAGTCCAGATAAGACCATAGCCTCAACTAAAAAAATTGACCAAACGTGTAACTGAATTTTTTACTCCACACTTTGGGGCACCCACGTAATTTGATAAGTCAAATAATATTGACTCCCAATTCCCTCGTGTTTGTGCATGGAATTGTTTTCGTGAAAGACCAAATTCCATGGTAAACCAAGGTGAAACAATTATTTCTTTATGTTTGTTCTCCATTTAAAATTAAATAAAATGACTTATCCTTGATAATCTTATTATCCAATTAAAGATTATCCATCTTAGATTTGAGTTTTGATATAAATATGTGAAACACTTTGGATAAGTGTTACCCAACTTCTTTTTTCTCCACATTTTGTGTAATTTAAATTGGGTTTATTTGCACTTGTGTCCTATAGTTGTACCAGTATTGAGCTCGGATCACAAGTTTGTCTAGCTTGGAGTCTGTGTCCCAAGGCCATGTTGACTATTAACTTTTCGTCTAGTAATTAAATGAATTCTTTTTTTTTTGAAATAATATTGACTAGTATAGATAAATTTAGACTCAAAGTCCCACAATTTATACAAACTAGGTCATATATTTGTAATGGAGAGTTTACGGTCAATGAGGCATTGGGACCTAAACTTAAAAAGCTGGATAAACTTATGACCCAAACTCAAAAGGCAAGCAACGACTACTCAACACCACCATATACTTTTTTGTTTTTTTTTCTACTAACCCACACCACCCAAAAAACTGTTTTGAAATCAACAGTAACTTAAAAATAGGCTAACTTTCGACCAATTTAAAACCTCAATTGAGATCGATTCTCAAGCTCATCAAAACACAAAAATTTTAGTACTCTGGGTTATCTAATAAACACAACTTGAATCACTTGAAAATGTTTTGAAATGAGCAAGTTATGGTCATTTACTAAAGTCGCGCAAATCTGTCTCGCAATAAAAATGGGATAGTGTCTTGACTTTCGGCCAACTTATATGCTCGATCAAGAACGATTCTCAACCTTATCAAAATACTAAAATTGTAGTACTATGAGTTACCTAATAAACACAATTTAAATTACTTGAAAAATATTTTGAAATGAGCAAATTATGGTCATTTTACTAAAGTCGCGCAAATCTGTTTCGCAATGAAAACGGGGTAGTGTCCCTGACTTTCGGCAAACTTATATGCTCGATCAAGATCGATTATCAAGGTGATCAAAACACAATAATTGCAGTACTCTAAGTTATCTAATAAACATAATTTGAATCACTTGAAAATGTTTTGAAATGAAAAAATTATAGGAATTTTGCCAAAGTCACGCAAATCTGTACGAAAAAATTTGCTAAAAATTTTCTGTTCGCTCAGAACAATGCTAGGTTTTTGCAAAAACTCGCGTTTTGGGTGAACATGAAATTTGTAGCAATTTTTTTTATTGTTCGCCTGGGCGAACAATTGTTTTTTTTTTGTGATTTTTACTTTGTTTTTGTGATTGAAAATATTTCTGAAGTTTCATGAGATTACTTTGTTTATTTCTGAAAATTTTGTTGAAGTTAACAATGTTAACTTCTTGAAAAAAATTTCAAGAAATGAATAACTTGAAAGCTTGTTTCAGAAGCGTTGGAGTCAAAATCTAAAACGAAGTGAAAAATGAATATGAGGGGTTGCAGAAGCAATTGAACCAAGAGAAGGGAAATTTTGTTTGCTTGTTTTGCGAGAGGAAAGATGCGAGAAGGGAAAAAACAATCGAACCAAGAGAAAGAGTCGAAATCGATTTTGAATGTGGGGAGAGGGAAGATTTGAATGGGGGAAAGGATGGGAGACTTGCGTTTCGATTTAAATGGGGAGGAGAAAAATGGCTTTCCTTGTTTATATAGGTCGTGTGGGAAATAAAGCAGGTGTAGGAGAGTTAAATGGTGTGAAAAAACACTTTTGGTGGTGTGGAGTAGTCGTTGCCAACCCAAAATAAGTACAAACTATAGGATTCAAATGCAAATTAACCCTCTTAAATTAGAAACACCTAGGTTTCAACAACTTTTCCTAATCATTCACATCTCATTGTTTGGGCATTTAGCATTGGTGTTATGTTCCCTTTGTCATTTCATGTGTTTAAAATTTAATGTAATGATCAGGTTAATTATTGTCATATTTATTAATTTATTTCAATGTTTTCGCATGTATTGTGTGATGTTTCTTTTTTAGTGTATGCGGACTATTCAAACAATTTAGGAAGAGGAAGCATAGTAGAGATTTTTGGCAAAAATCTTTGAACCTTTTTATTTTATTTTATTTTATTTTCTATATAGCAAAATAGACTACATTGAAATAGTGGAAAGGTACAGGTTCCTTTTTTCTAAAATGTTTGGATTTTAGGGTATTTTGTTTTTAGCTTGACACTCATTAGTTTATACCTATCGTTTTGAAAACTAATTGAGTTTAACACTCATTTTTTTTTATGAAACCGTTAAGTCCACATCATTGACCGGTCAAGACTAATTTTTGGAGCATTTTGCCCTTACCTTGGAATTTTTTTTAAATGAGTCTAATTTTTTGAACCCTAAAATCCAAAATTAGACTCGATTAAAAAAAAAGATATCAACAAAACTTAGATGCCAATAAATAAGTTCTTGATGAATATGCTTCAAGCTCTGCTGGTATGCAAATTAATAGGATTGAAACAGAATGACAAGGAAGAGTGGAGATGATTATCATAGAACTAAAGGACCAAAATGCTAATGAAAATGTAACACATACTACGACTATTACAAGCAATGACAAAAGTGCTGACTAAGGTGATAGGAAGTTTATTTATTTTATTTTACATATCAAATTTAACCAACCATCTACAACAACGATCCAAATTCCATACTCTTAATTCTTGTAGGAAGACCATTTTTTTTTAAATTGAAATAGAATATGGCTAGTCCAATTTCTACTTTGATTGCCACTTTAGATTTAGAGCCTAAAGTTTTTTAATTAATATAATTTACTTAAATAGGATTGTGCATATTAATGTTTAGATCTACACATAGCACATCTTTTATAACATTTTTTTAGTGTATTGCAAAGCATATGCAAATTGGTGGTGTGAGTTGGGGGGTGGGGGAAGTCCCAACTCGAGGTGGCATGGATAGACGTCCAGCCTCGAGATACATCGATGCCACAATCCATCCGGTAAAAAATGTGTGTGCTATACTGCATATCTACCAGTTGGTTTCATGGATCCAAGATTCAAGCCTTGTCAATGCTTTTTGTTTTGTTTAAAAAACAATCAAAAAAATTTTTTACCAATGAAATTTTACAGTAATGAGTCTAATTGTGGATTTTAGGGATCAAAAAATTACTCATTAAAAAAAAAAAAAACCCGAAGGTAAGGGTAAAATGGTCAAAAAAATATTCTTGATCGGTCAATGACATGGACTTAACGTTTTCGTAAAAAAACAAGTGTTAGACTCAATTAGTTTTCAAAACGAGGGTAATACTCTAATAAGTATAAATTAATGAATGTCAAACTAAAAAAAATCTGAATTTTACCACAAAAATTGCCAAATGAGGAGATTGAAATTCTCATAGAGTTTAGGTTGGTAATATTTGTGGAAAAGTATCATGTCTAGGTGTCACATCAAATGTCTATCTATAAGAAATACGTCGTGTTAATAAATCCAAAATAGGAAGATTTTTGTGTTACACATGATTTTAACCATTGTTGCCAAAGGTGCGATGGCTCAGTGGTTGAGCAGTGGCGGATGATATCACTAGGTCACTGGATCGAACCCAGCTAACGGCATTTGGGGTGGGAGGGGTTAAGGGATTCAAATTAAAAATTAACAGAAGAAGAAAAAAAAAACCATTGTTTATTATTGTTAATTATTTAAATTAGATGTTAAGTATTTTTTTTATGATGCACACTAAACAAATTAATTAAGTGGTTTTATTTTATTTATCATAACTTAAGTGGTTTTATGAAACCTTATAACCAAGCTATGAGACATTTGAGTGGACTAAGTAAGGATTCAACCATTTTTAGGTATGGGAAGTCCGAGATTTATACATCGTAAGCACCAAGGTTAAAACCATCCTTTGAGTGGTTTAACTGACCACACTTTTAAAGCACACTTTTGTTATGAAAATATAAAACTTCAAACGTTGGTCAGGGCAAACATTTTGTGAACTTCATATGCATACACATATAATTGGTTCTCGAAAATTTCCCTTGGGTCTTAGATTTCCTAGGATTTAAAAATTTAAGCTTTAGGGACAAGAAAACTTGAGAAGGAAAGATAGGATAAGATTTATCTTCTTAAGGAAACCTTAACTTCATGATCTTCTTCAAGAAGAAGATTTATAAAGCCTTCTACATTAGTTTATTTCTCACATATTTGTGCAAATTTAGTAGGCATGTCCGAATTGTTGGGTTAGGAATAACCTAGAGGAAAGGGCTTGGTCGATTTGAAGTGTGCAAAATGGGGGGGGGGGGGGGGGGATACGGATGGTGATAATACCTAATGATCGTGGATGTATCGATCTGGGTTGTGGAAAACACGTCTATTGTTAAGGGTAAAAAGTAGTCGCAGAACTTCTCCTGTAAAGGACTTGCTGTCGGACAAAAAGGCGAGTGTTGATACCTATACAAACTCCAATCCAAACGGGCTGCTCGAGCGAAGACTGAGACGGTCAAGTCAGTTATGGGCTAAAGGAGGTAAGAGAGAAAGAACAAGAGGTTCAGAGAGATCCTTGTTTGCTCGAGAGGTTGTTGTGTGTCTGGCACTTGGGAAATTAGTCTGCTTTTATACCTAGTTGATTGCATGTTTACATCCGTGATATCCTCGGTGGTGATAGGTTGAATATCCAAATTTGCCAGCTAGAAGGTAGCCCCAAGCAGACTCTATCATGTTTTGGGCAATGTGGATATTCCTAGGTCGGAGATGTGTAAAATATGCATTGTCATTCGCCCACTCTTTGGTGTTCTGATTGCTTGATCAGGGTACCAAGCAAGTTTGATGCCATGGGGCCCCGACCTGGTCCCCGTTTGCCTACTCAAGGGACAAGTGGCATATTCTGGTTGGCTGAAAGCGAACCATCACAACGGTTTTATATGAATGGTCATTTCGGTTTCCAAGTCCATTTATAAACTTGAGGAGCAGCGTCGGGGTTTCAACATAGCAGACTGTTCAAGTGAGTTATTCCGAGACTCTAGGTAAGTTTTGGAACTATTAATCTTTATTTAGTCAATGTTGTACAAGACCGAGAATGTTAGGTACAAGCAACCTGCTCTCCCAAAGGCGAGGAAGGTTGCTCGGACGGATTTGGGAGGCCGAGGAGCTTATTTATTAAAATTGTCCCTTCAGAGGAAGATCTGGGTGTTCTTCAAATTTTCAAACTAAATAAAGTTAGGTTACCCGATGAAGTCCATGTACCAGTGTCGAGAGGCACCACTTCCAGGTTTCACTCGGAACCAGGGGCATGCGCTCTTGAAAGATAAGGATTTCCACCTGATCAAGGAGCTGGACTAGGTATGGGATTCGCTCATGAAAAAAAATGGAGGAGTTGTACTCGGGACTCAGGAAAAACATTAAGATGATGCAGATGAGCTGGAGCGTTTTCAGGCCAATATGGTGACCTTGACAAGGCTAATCTGGACAAGGAGGAAGCATACAAGACTTCTCGAGAATGAGTGGAGGCCCACCGATAGGACAGAGAGTAGGCTGACACTTTCCTAGCCGAGCTGTCGAAGTATGGAGTTAGACTCAAGGGCCATGAGGTTGACCCCATCAGAAAATGGAAGCTATCCTCGATGGGAACCCCGCTGACCCCCGAGCCCTAGAGACCAAAGCTTGAGTTTGAAACCTTTTCTAAAGTTTGAAGTAAACTCCCGTAGTGTTATGCCAGCATGAAACACTTGCTCAGGTTATGTCCTGGGGTTCTATCATTTTCTTTTTGTTGTTTTTTTTAGATTTTATTCTATTTGGATATTGGCACCCATTGAGAGTATTTTGGATATTTTCATCCCTTCGGAGGGTGCTTGGACTTGCTTATTTATGGTTTTCATACGGAGCATGTTTTAGACTATAAATTTGGATATATTGTCATTTTTTGTATTTGTACTTCTTGTAGTTTTTTGCAGTACTTAGCCATGGTGAAGAAATTTGTCCTTCAAAGGTATTCTAAAGGCGTATTCAACATGGAGGACGTGTCTGCTGGATTTAAGCTTTACTTTACTTTGGGACAGATGAAGATTATCTCCGCATCCTGGCTAAAAGAACTTGGGAGTTGGCATGGAAGCAAATGGAACTATCCATCGGAGAGGTTATACCCTCCCGACCCTTCAAGAATACTTCGGGTGGTGTTGGGATGAATTTTGTTTCTATTTGGACCACTGCTTAGATGAGGATGTGTATTGTGCATTAGACTCAGTAGAGTTAGGCTTGACAGCCTTCGGGCAGTTAGTAGTTCACATTGTAATTGAAATATTTATTTAATGAATTCATAGGTTATTTAATACTAGGAGTAGCTTTAGAAGCAATTTATATAAAAAAATTTGATTGAATAAAATTACATCCAATCTAAATTTCATGTTATAATACTGTTGTGCTTTAATATTCTTTACGTTTTAGGAACTTAAAACTGTTGAATGGTATCTCCATATTATCTCCCTCGGGCCTTCATGTCTTAGGAAGTAATTGTTCGAAAATTGGAAGTAATGATTGATCGGGGAGAAAATTCCTCGCTTAAGCCTTGGGCATAGGAGATTTGGAGGTTGAACAAAATGGTCAGGGAGGAACTTTCACGATCAGCCTTGGTCTTAAAAGCCACGGAGGCTAGTGCGATGGTTAGGGAGAAACTTTCTCGACCAGGCCTTGGGTGTAGGAACCTCGGAGGCCAACTGGATGGCCATGGAGGAACTTCCCCGACTAGGCCTTAGGCGTAGGAACCATGGAAACCAATGGGATGGACATGGAGAAACTTCCTCGACCAGGCCTTGGGTGTAGGAACCTCAAAGGCTGGTTGTTCAGTTTAGGAGAAATTTTCTTAACCTAGCCTTGGGCATAAGAGCCGTGGAGGCTAGGTGGTCGGCCCATAAGGAACTTCATGGACCTAACCTTGGGCGCAAGCGCCACGAAGGTTGATTTGAGTGGCCAATGAGGAATTTTCGAGACTAGGCCCCTGGGTGTAGGAACCTCGGAGACCAATGGAGTGGTCAGGGAGGTGAAAGTATGAGGTATACAAAAGTACCCACAAAGGTTTCTATAGAACTAGGCTAATATCTACTAGAAGGGTGAATAATCATATTTTGAAAACAAGCGAAAGTATTCGACTTCGAAGTTCTTCAGATAAACTTATTTAATGCGTATGGTGTGACTTAAGCTAAGTCAAAACCACAAGGTTCACAAGGAACACCCAAGAAAAAACATTTTGCAAAATCCCCCAAAGTAATCCTAAGCAAGTAAATTGAACATAGAAGTAAAATAACAATGTAAGGACAACTTAACTCAACATGTAAGGAAACATAGATAGAGTCACGGGGTAAAGCAAACAAACCAGACAAAGAACACCAATATAATGAGGTTTTCCTAAGCAAGAGTTTGAATGGCTCCGATTTGTTACTTCCTCGCTGGAAATGGCTAGGAAGCCTAAAGTCTTTATTACTTGATCAAAAGAGAATTCCAACTCAATCAACATTCTACAACCTCGTAATTACTAATTGTCGCACTCCTATGCTACTTACCGACGTGAACCAATTGTTTTGCATCTCGAATCTTACAAACATCATAGCGATCATGTGGGATGCACAACAACCAAGTCTTAAGGATGTGTGCTTAGGATTCGAAGATACAACTTGGTCTTATGTTCATGCTTTGTGAGACTCACAGAATGACCAATAAGCACCATCATGGAATGCAATACAACCAACTCTTACCACCTACTTTGGATCACATGTGACAATTACTTGTAGGAATCCACTCCACGGATTCAAGAACCCACACAGGGTAAAAATGAGTTTAGGCGAAGCTAACACTCAAAGGGTTTCTCTTGTCTAGTGACACTTGTTTGTCTTATAGAATGGCTTAAAAGCTCTTGTACATTGACTCCCTCACTCAAGGATTAGATGAAATGGTTGAAGGCTCAACAACTCTCCAAATGAGGCATATACCAATACAAAACTACCTTCAACTCTTCTTCCTCATTTCTTTTATCTCTTCTATTTAGATAACCAAATAACTCATGAAGATAGGAAACTTTTCTTCCTAATACACCATGGATCTCTCACAAAGGATATGGGTTTTGAGTTGGTGAAAGGATTTCTCAAAGGGAATGCCAAGGAAGGGATAGAATGATGTTTCTACTGATTTTTTGAACTAGAGCGATTTGAGAAATGATCCAAAGAGATGGATCTTGGTTCCTATTTATAGAACCAGTTTGGCCATACTAAAGTCGATTCACTATCTGCATCGCCTACTTTGTCAGAATGGCTCTCTGCTAAAAATGACTTGTCAAGAGGTAAAGTCGATTTTGTCTGCCTCGAACAATTTTCTTAAACAAAAGCTTTTCTGTTGTCACATGTCTTTGTACTAGACATGGAAATCACTTTTTGGCACATGGGGATGTCTTTAGAGAGAATATTCGTGGGAATATTTATTCTCAAACGTGAGCAAACTCAAATTCAAACTTTGAAAATTTGTTCCACTCATTTTCGCCCACAAATAACTTTGAGCACTTCATTTGAACTTTGGTCATCCATAAGCTATTTTTGGCTCGCCTTGGTCTTCATAGTACCCTATTTGGTAATGAGTTTTGCTACTCGTCAATTCTTTGGACATGCACATGCACATGAAACAACAAATAAACGATCTATACACAGAGCGACAATAGTAGCATATGTTTCATAAAATCATTTTTCTTCCCTTATATATGATACCAACTTATATGACAAAATTGATATTAATTATCAACTAAAATCAATTAATGTATAACAAGTTTATGATAACAAAAAACATAATCATATATCAGAGAGTTTCTCCCCCTAAATATATGCACCTTAGATTACGCATAATAGGTACAATATCACTACGTGACTTCAAAAACATGCATTTATTCTCCCTTTTTTTGTCAAAGAAAATAAAGACAAGAAAAGAAATTTTTTTTTTCCTAAAGTAAAGAAAAATGTTAGTATCTCCAAAATTCTCAATAAATTGGAAATTATGAAGTGATACCAACACTGAAGCAAATAAAGTTTAAAAATAAACATATTCGTTAATAGATGATGCATTGAACATCAAAGTACTGACACAAATACATAGACATGGACACCAAAAAAATATATTACAAAGCATAAAATCAACAACCTCATCATCATCATCATCATCTGCTTGTTTAGGGTGTAAGGAACGAGGAAGCAAACATCTTTGAAACTCAAGAACTTGAGATAATTGTGTAGACAAATCATGCACCTGATCCTGAAGACTGACCAACCTCGCTCGATCTCGATACTAGTGTTCTACAACATCAGACATGTGGATGGGTGGATCGATAGGAGCTAAGTCCAAAGAATCCATCATGACATGACAATGATTGATGGTGTCTGGAAGAAGTTTCATGATCAAATAACCATAAGGTGGACCATGTGAATAAGCAGCCATAGACTCAACCATCAGGCTCCAAATGATTGAAGGAGGGTAGATTGCACGTCCTTGCATAACTTCAAGTAAGATATGCTTGTGTTAAGAGTAATTAGCTATGATATAAACATATGAGTTGTTCAGCTAGTTGTTAGTACATCTGTTAATGTGATCTGTAATCTATTAGTTTGTTTTGACTACTAGCATTACTTTGAGTTGTCTATATAAATCATGTAAGCTGTACATTTCAGATATGAGATTCAATATAACTTTCTCTATAACTTCTTGTAGAAGCTAACATGGTATCAGAGCATATTTGCTTTCCTCTTCTTCATCTTCTTTTTTAATTTCTCTTAGTAGCTCTAATGGCAGATTCAATATCTTCCAATGCTACGCCACTTACTAACTCTGCCTTAGCAGAGGCAAGACCAGTAATGTTTACACATGCATTGTTTATGAAGTTGAATGAACACAACTACTTGTTGTGGAAACAGCAAGTGTTGGCAACAATTAGATGACACAAGCTTCAAAAGTTCATTGAGAAAGCTTCATCTCCAACACAATTTCTCTCCATTGAAGATCAAGCCAGAAATAATGTCAATCCAGACTTTATCACCTGGGAACAACAAGATCAACTGCTATTTTCATGGCTTCTTTCCTCCATGACAGAATCACTACTTACAAGGTTAGTAGGATGTGAAACATCATAACATATTTGGCATATTCTTGAGATCTTTTTCAACTCACCACTCGCCAAGATCTCCCAGTTTAGAAATCAACTACAGAACTTCAAGAAAGGAGACATGTCTATCAATGAATATCTACTGAAACTCAAGTCCATCATTGATCAATTGGCATCCGTAGGACATCAGTTGTCTCCAAGAGATCATGTCAATGCCATTTTTGATGGTTTACCACAGTTATTTGATACGTTTGTAGTATCAGTGAGTTCTAGATCAGATGAGTACATTGTTGCAGAAGTGGAGTCTCTTCTGCTTGCTCAAGAAGCAAGAATTGAAAGACACATAAAAGATCTTGATATCTCTGGTTCTGTAAAGGTGGCTCATACATCATACAAACCCTCACCTAGGTCATTTGTGTCAAATTCACAAGGTTGGAGACCTCAGTCCAGAGCTTCTTACAATCCCAGGGGTGCAAGATCTGGGAGAGGATTTCGGCCATCTGGATCTGGTTTTCAATCAAATCGTCCTCAATGTCAAATATGTGGTAAAGTTGGTCATCTTGCTTTCAAATGCTATAATCGGTTTGATAGTATTGTCTCAAATCCATGGAACTCCAATTCACAGTTTTCTTCTTCTGGATATGGCAACTCATCTCAACCAACAACATCAACTCCAAGACATGCTTTCTCTGCATCAACAAGTCAGTACAATCATCCTTATTGGAGAGCTGATTCACAATCTCAGATGCAGTCGAGTGTTGTTTCCATACCTCCTGATAGTAGGTGGTATCCAGATTCAGGAGCCACTGATCATTGCACACCATATCCCCAGAATTTGATGAATACTATGCCTTATCATGGCAATGAGCAACTATTTGTTGGAGATGGAACTACATTACCAATTGAAAACATTGGTCAGTCTACTCTTCTTTCTTTTAACTCCTCAAGAGTATTGCATCTTAGAAATGTTCTTCAAGTTCCTAAATTAACTAAGAACCTATTAAGTGTGTCTAGGTTTGCAAGGGACAATAATGTTTTCTTTGAATTTCACCCTGATCTCTGTTTTGTCAAGGATCAGGTCACACATCACACCCTCTTGGAAGGGAAGCTTAAGAGAGGTCTATATGTGTTTCCATCAATGACCCTTCCTGATTCAAAGTCTACATATTTCATTGCTAATTCAAAATCAGCATCACATCACTTCAGTCATTGGGTTCCAGTCAGTAGATCTTCCAGCACAGAGTCTAGTCCAGCAAGTATTCCAGCCAGTGTTTCAGACAGTAGTTCTCAAAGCTTTCTAGTTTGTAATAATGCTTGTGTACATACTACTTTGTCTAAGTCATGTTCTTCTTTGTCTCTTTGGCATGCTAGGTTAGGTCACCCCTCATTTTCTATTGTACAAAAGATTCTTACTAGTTGTAACATTGTTGTTCCTAAAACTGTCAATGTGGATGTATGTTCTTCTTGTTGCTTGGGAAAAATTCATAAGCTTCCATTTTCTAGTTCTACTACGGTGTATACTAAGCCATTGGAACTCATTCACACTGATCTATGGGGTCCTGCATCCACTATATCTTTTTGTGGTTTCAAGTATTACATCCATTTCATTGATGCTTACAGTCGTTTCACTTGGGTTTTTCTTTTGCAAAACAAGTCAGATGCCTATCCCACTTTTCTTAAATTCAAGGCTCAGGTTGAATTAGAATTTGGCCTTCCTATAAAATGTGTTCAGTCTGATTGGGGAGGGGAATATAGGTCGTTTTCAAAGTTTCTTAGTCAGCATGGTATATGCCATCGTCTTGCTTGCCCAACTACTCATCAGCAAAATGGCGTTGTTGAAAGAAAACATCGCCACATTATTGAGTCAGCTTTAACCCTTCTTGCACATGCTTCACTTCCCCAGTTAGAACATCAGTTTTTCTTCTCAATCGTGTTCCATCTACTGTTCTTAAGGGTTATTCTCCTTATGAGACACTTTACAACAAGGTCCCTGATTATCTCACTTTAAAGGTCTTTGGTTGCTCATGTTTCCCTAACACCAGGCCTTACAATTCTAATAAGCTACAGTTTAGGTCAGGTGAATGCATTTTTCTGGGTTATAGTCTTCAACATAAAGGGTATAAATGTCTGTCATTCACTGGTCATATCTGGTGATGTTTTGTTCAATGAAAATCACTTTCCATATTCAAAATGGTTCTCTCGTTCATCAAACTCATCTCCTATTGGTCATACACCTACATCTACTCCTGCAGCTATTGTTGTTTCTTCTCCACTTCCTGACAGACAGTCACCTATTTCCAGTAATGCTTCATCTCCTAGTCCATTGGTTACCCTGTCAGATTCAGCTTTGCCTCTCAATGCTTTGCACAGTCCATTGGTTCCTACTATTAGTCCTGCTGTACATCCTAATCCTAATCCTGTTATCAATGACAGTCATACTGACAATCCGGTTTCTAGTCCTGCTCTTAATATTGCTCCTAATAGTGTTCCTAGTTTTGCTCATGGTCATCCAATGGTCACTAGGTCTAAGGCTGGTGTCTACAAGCCTAAAGTTTACTTGACTTTAGCTGAACCTGTAAGCCTACTTGAAGCTCTAGATACTCCTCATTGGTTCTCTGCTATGCAGGATGAGTATCTAGCTTTACTGAGAAACAATACATGGTCCTTGATTGATCTTCCTCAAAATAGATCTGTTGTTGGTTGTAAATGGTTGTTTAAGGTTAAAGAGAATGCAGATGGTTCAGTACATAGATACAAGGCTCGCTTGGTGGCTCGAGGGTTGAAACAAGTTGCTGGATTCGACTATGCGGAGACTTTCAGTCCAATTGTTAAACCCACTACAATTCGGGTTGTGTTCACAGTGGCTATTACATATGGATGGTCAGTCTTTCAACTTGACGTTAACAATGCATTCTTGAATGGAGATCTGCGAGAAGATGTTTACATGATGCAACCTCCTGGTTTCATTGATTCTTCTCGACCCACTGCTGTTTGCAAGCTTCACAAGGTTTTGTATGGTCTGAAGCAGGCTCCTCGGGCTTGGTTTGACAAACTGAGACATACTCTTCTCTCATTTGGCTTTGCTCCTTCTAAGTCAGATTCTTCTCTTTTCATCAGACATTCTCCTTCTCCTATATTTCTTCTGGTATATGTTGATGATATTCTGGTCACTGGTTCCAATTCTAATGATGTTTCACAGATCATTCATCAACTGAATGCTCAGTTTGCCTTAAAAGATCTTGGTCTTGCTCACTACTTCCTTGGCATTCAGGTTCAACACACCACTCATGGTTTGTTTTTATCTCAAACTAGGTACATCACTGATCTTCTATGTCGTGCTAAGATGCAATTTGCAAATGGATTATCCACTCCTATGAGTGGTGGTGAAAAGTTATGTGCTACGGGCAGTGATCCAGTTCACGATGTTCAATTATATAGGAGTATGGTTGGTGCTTTACAGTATGTTACCATCACAAGACCTGAACTTGCATACTCTGTAAATAAAGTCCGTCAATTCATGCAGAATCCGCTTGAATCACACTGGCGAGTGGTGAAAAGAATCCTACGTTATCTCAAGGCTACACCCAATTTTGGACTTCATCTAGTGTCAACTCCTTTTCATTGGGCAGGTTACTGTGATGCTGATTGGGCTTCTGATCCCATTGACAGGAGGTCTACCTCTGGTTATTGTGTTTATTTGGGTGCTAATCTCATCTCTTGGTCCTCAAAGAAGCAGAGCACTGTCTCAAGAAGCAGTACTGAAGTCGAGTATAGAAGCCTTGCTGCTGTTACGGCTGAACTCACATGGTTGCAATCTCTGGTTTCTTAACTGCACATTGGTTGTAGTACCCCCACTATCAGGTGTGATAACAAAAGTGTTGTTATGCTTAGTGTCAATCTTGTCCTTCACTCTAGGACTAAGCATATTGAGTTGGATGTTTACTTTGTACGCGAGAAGGTTGCTCGCCGTCTTGTTCATGTTCATCACATTCCATCAGTTGATCAAGTTGCTGACATTCTTACTAAGGCTCTTGGTAAATCCAGATTTTTGGCACTCCGTGACAAACTAAGTGTAGTTGATGCATCTACGCTTAGTTTGAGGGGGGATGTTAAGAGTAATTAGCTATGATATAAACATATGAGTTGTTCAGCTAGTTGTTAGTACATCTGTTAATGTGATCTGTAATCTGTTAGTCTGTTTTGACTACTAGCATTACTTTGAGTTGTCTATATAAATCATGTAAGCTGTACAGTTTAGATATGAGATTCAATATAACTTTCTCTATAACTTCTTGTAGAAGCTAACAGTTTGGTAGCGGATCATCAAGGAAGGGTTTTGGTCAGAATAAAATAAAGTGCCAAGAAAAATACCTATCAAATTTTATAAACAAAAAATTGTATAATCACAAGAAATATCCGAAAATCCATGAAATCTTGTTATTCATCACGTTCTACATCACAAGGATAGTGCAAAGCCTAAAGCTTCTTCATCAAAACCCAGATTTTGAGCAATGAACCTTGAGTAACCTTAAAGGTGTGTTCATTTATGCAAGTCAACAAGGAGAAATCATCCATATCCACATCATGCATGTTAGAATAAAATTGATAAGCCAATGACATATTACATGCATAATCAAGAGTGAACAAGGGCATGAGATGAGCATCTTGAAGCTTACAAATGACAACATCGGAGAGGTGCTCAACTATAACGAGACGTTCAACAATGATGTGTCGGTGGAGTAGATTCGCTCAAATTTACATTGATACACTTGGTTGTGAAATAATGAGGTTCAATGAGGGTATCATAATGTTGATTCTCCATGAAACCTTGAACTATACAAAAGGAAGATGATCCTTCAGATTGAATAAGTTATGAAGCATGGTGAAACAACAAAGCTCAAAGCACACAAGAAATTGGAAGAAGTTTCAAAAAAATGAAATAAACTTCAAGAACAAACCCAAAATCTCTTTATCTAAGGAGAATTGAAGAAGGACAAGTGAAGAACACCACTACCTCATACCTTAATAGTATCAAAAGTCTTCTTAAAATCGACTTCACTAGCCTTACCATCTAAGGCTAGTCAACTTTAAGTACTAGTTTCTTAGTCAAAGTCAACTTTGGTACTGCAGTATATGCACATTTACTCTCCAACAACATTAGGTGTTCCATAAAAATATACTAATAAAACATGTAAATCAACCCAAACATATGAATATGAAAAGAATGATACCAACTAAACAATGATGAAAATGATATCAAAAGGTTAAATTACGCATCCATATAACACAGAAAATAGCATGAAAACATCATAAAATGATCAAAATAAGCATTCTACTCATGCTAAATATGTCGAACCATAAAGATATGATCGATATCACACAGGGCTACCTACACATCCAATTTATGGAATCAGACATATCGTAGTTCCACTAAAGAGGCCTTTAGGCACATAAAAGGAAACCTAAAAATCAAAAGCACAACCAATACTTGTTCTAATTGAATTCTAAGATTAGACCTCAGAAAAGTAAATTGATTTTCATCAAGAGGTTTAGTCAAGATATATGCATGTTGATTAGTCATATCCACGTACTCATGGCATATAACATTATTTTCTACAAGTTCAAGAATAAAGTGATGTTTGATATCTATATATTTGGTCCTAGAATGCACATGACATGATTCTTAAAGATATTGATGACACTAGTATTATCACAATACAATGGTATGCAATGTTGATCAATTTGATAGTCATGTAGCATTTGCTTCATCCAAAGGAGATGAGTACATCCACTGCCAGCAGCGATATATTCATCTTCGGCAGTGGAAAGCAAGACAAAATTTTGTTTCTTACAATGTCAAGCAGCTAGACAATTTTAAAAATAGAAGCAACCTCTACTAGGTTTTTTTCTATCATCCACATTTCATGCCCAATTTGTTTCGGTTCGACGGTATATCCGGCAAGATGAGAGGTCATCTCATAAGGGTGCCAAATTCCATAATTTGTTGTACCACTCACATTTTCTGATAATACGTTTAACAATGGTGAGATGAGACTCCTTGTGATCTGCCTAAAAGCAAGCACAAGCTCCAATACTATAGGAAACGTTAGGCATGCTGGCTGTAAGATACAACAAACTACTAATCATACTCTACTACATCGTTATATCAACACTCTTACCATTTTCATATTTAGAAAACTTAGTACTAGTGGACATAGGAGCGGGAACATGCTTAATTGAATCAAGGTTTAGCTTTTAATAGTATCATGCACATATTTGATTTGAGATAGAAAAATACAGTCATTTTTCTTCTCGATTTTCAATCCAAAGAAAAAGTTGAGTTCTCCACCATACTCATTTCGAACTTCTGCTTCATTATCTTTGCAAACTTCTGCACTAGAGATTTATTAGTAGAACCAAACTCCTGACACGAGTAAAACCAGTTGCAATAAAAAAAGATGATAATCTGGCATACTAAGCATGATGTGTTTGCTTCAAACCGTAGAGAGTTTTCTTGAGTTCATATACATGATCAGAAAACTCTAGATCCACAAACCCTTTAGGTTGTTCAACAAAAAAAATTTCATCAATGACTCCACTCAGAAAAAAAATAAATTAAAAAATTTGACATCCATTTGGTGAAGCTCAAATTTGAGATAACAACATACAACCAATAATATTCGGATCGACTCAAGTCTTGCTACAGGAGTGAATGTCTCATCAAAGTCAATACCCTTAATCTGATAATATCCTTGAGCTACCAGTCTTGCCTTATTTTGCACAATTGTTCTGAACTCATCAACTTTGTTTTTGTATATCCATTTGGTTCCAATCACATATTTACATGTAGGTCTCTCGACAAGTTTCTAGACATCATTTTTCTTTCACTGATTTAGCTCCTCCTGCATAGCGTTGATCCATATCTCATCAGTCGATGCTTCATTAACATTTCGCGATTCAACTTGTGAGGTAAAACACAAGTGTGAAACTTGATTGACTGTTCTGCTCATCGTAGTCCCTTTTTATGGATCTCCAATAATTTGATTATGAGTAATAGCATCTACCCATCTTGGCAACATAAGGACTAAAGGAGGCGTCTTGGGAAGAGGTTGATCTGTTGGATCTTCTGCTTCTGCATTCTTTGTATGATGAACTTCAGTTGATGAATTATCCATGTATGTCTTTTTTGGGAACGTCTTGAACAATCATAGACTCGTATAGATCCGGATTATTCGCGACAACTTGTTCCATCATGTTGGATTCATCAACTTTGACGTAGACAGATTCTTGCACACATCTATGTCAAGATTATATACCCATTATACGTTGTTGTGAGGAAAGTATCCAAGAAACATTCCTTGATCTATTTTTGTCTCGAACTTTATCCTGCACTCTAAGTCTTCGTAGATGTAGCACAAAATTCCAAAAACCTTGAAGTGTTTGACTGAAAGAGGTTTGTTTCTCCAGAGTTCATAAGGGGTATTACGAGTTCTTTTTCTCAAGTAAACTTGATTAGAAACATAAAATGTCGTATTCACTTCTTCAGCCCAAAAATACTTGGGCAATGCTTTGATAGAAATGAAATGAAAAAGGAAATTAGTAGGTGGAATGTACATGGGCAGGAGGGGAAAGATTTTGTGCATTATTTTTCTCAAAATGAAAATTGTCATAATTATCTACTTATTTGTTGGATTTTAATAAACTTGGTATCGTTGAATGCAATTTTGAAGATCTTTGCGATGAAACCAATGATCAATACATGCGCTTGAAATTTTAAAATATATATAAAAAAAATTGCCTAATGTATTTAATACCATAAGTATTTTCAATAATTTTCAAGGCAATTAGACAAACATCTTAATGCACATTTAATTAAAAACCCCAACCTTTATAGTTTGACAAAGTCAAAGTTTGGGGGAGAACTCACTCTCGGAGTTTGAAAATACAGTTTTTTCACAACTTATTCAAATTTTGGATCAGCCCAATCATAAAGTTTATAGTATATATTTAACCTTAGAATATGTTTGCACTTCAAAACAATTTAGTTTACATTCTGAAATACAATTTTTCAATTAATACATGCTTAAATTGAATTGACATAGATAAAACTGATTGAGAGCGGAGGTGCGACGGTGGCAGGGGTGTTCAATAGATGATACTTAGTGGAAAAAAAAATGTATGTGAAATGTCAACGGCATAAGTAATATGCTAATTTCTAAAATTGGAAAATCGAGGTTTATATGGAAATAATATCTATATATATATATAACCTCATACTTGACTTCCATAATAATAGGCTCATCTCGTCATATCAAATTGCCTAACAAACATATGGCTTCCTCTTCATCTTCAGAGTGCATCAAAGGTAAAGCTGCTGCCTCTCACTCTCTAATTGATTCCACCATTTTGATTGATCTTCACTCAAACTTGCTATTTAACTGAAACCATACCCATTTTACATTAATATGAGTTGTTGGGTTTTTGTTGTCTTGGTGTCAGGATCAGCTGCTCCTGTTATTGCTATTGTTCTCATGGGTGTCACCGGCTCTGGCAAATCGTGAGTCCCTTCTTTTAAATCAAGAATTAGTAAATGATGGATGGTGGAAATATATATTTTGTTGAAAGTTAATTTTATATTGTTGCCAAAGTTTATCACAAACACAAACTTCCAACATCAGTAATCCATATACTAAACTTTATCAAACATATTTGGGTCTGACCTTGGAGCTTATAATCACCATAAATACCCATTCTCAGATTAATTTACGCAGGCAGAATTTCGATAACATCCCCAATCCCTATTAAGAGTCACTCTCAATCTAATTTTGCACAGATTGGAATATTTTAACTTGCCCTTAAGGAGAAAACCCTATTATTGATCTGCAACTTGCAATTTGAGTTTCCATTTTTATTTGTTTGGAATTCCCTATGATGGAAAAGCAATTTCATTGCGATTTAATTTCATTCTTGATGATATCCTGGGTTCTCTTTAGTATTCGTCTCATAAACTTATAGTGGCTACAGCCATAAGGCGATTTTGCAGTAGCCTGACTCGAGGCTTACTCGTCTTGCTTTTCAAAACCATGGTTGAAAGGCATGAATGATGGCAAGAGGGTCTAGATGATCAAGGTGGCATGTATGGAAGTACTAGAGGGCAACTCTTGCATCTTGGACTTAACCGTGTGTAACCTTATTAGTGATTTCATTGCTTGGTTACCATGTGAGAAGACAATGAATGTTATTCTTCTGTTATGGTTTTCCACATCAATCGAAGGTGTATGCTGGTGGTCTATCAGTCGAAGGCATAATTCTAACACTATTTTGCATACTCACCGTTTGCCGTGAAAGGGAGAATTATAGTCTAAAAGCATTTCATCATCATCATTTTTTTTTGGAAAGCGAGCTGGGTTTTTATAGGATCCCATAATTTATCAACAAGGTGCGACCTACAGGTCAACACCATAAGAAAGTAACCATGCTGCTATAACACAGCCCTAACCACTCGACCATAACACCATTGTCACATTTTATCATCATTAATCCTTAAAGGTTAGCACAACCATGTTGTTTCTATTTAAATTATACTTTTGTATCTCCATTCTCGACCTGTCGTGATTTCCAGCACTACTGCAATGCCATGTTAGCATCTGTGATGATTACCATCAGGATTCAGAAAAGTGTTAGTAGGACAGGGTTGCGCTCTTAACAAATTGCTTAGAGCTCAGTTCAAAGATCTCGATAGAGTTATCTAAATTCTTGTTTTGATTGTATTCTTGGCAGCACAATAGGTAATATGCTAGCAAAGACCCTGGACTGTAACTTTTTTGATGCCGATGATTTCCATCCACGAGCAAACATAGGTAATTGTTTTTATAGATACGATGATGTTAATAGTACACAACTTTATTGAATTTTTACTCTGGAACAATCGAACTCAATCAATGAAATCCCAACGTAATGTTTTTCCTGTGCTAATGTGCTGAAGAAAAATACAGAAAAGATGAGAAAAGGGATCCCTCTTTCTGATGAGGACAGGCTACCTTGGCTTGAATCACTGAGTAACATTCTCAGAGATAGCATTGTTGGGGGAAAGACGATAGTTCTTGGATGTTCAGCTCTGCAGAAAAGATATAGAGAAATTCTCAGAAGGGCAGACCCAGACCATGGATCGGGAACCTATGCTGGCAGGGTGAAGTTTGTTTGCTTGGAGGCTCCTATGGAAGTTATAGCCACTCGGCTAAAGAAAAGGGCAGAGGAAGGAAATCATTTTATGCCTGCCACCCTGCTGCAGTCACAGTTGGACCTACTTCAGATTGACGATGCCGAAAGGATAATCATGATTGATGCCACCCTCAGTCCTCAGATTATTGTTGATAACATATTAGAACTGATCATTCAGTCATAGTCACAAATAATTCATTTCCATCAATGGATTCACAATTTCGATTTGTTGTTCATACTTTGGTGTCTGTCAAAACTTGTATTGGCATAACCAAACAGTCGCACAAATCTGTGTTGTGAAATGGATCCTCATGCATTAGATCCACAACAGTAACTCCCATCTCTTGCAAGCAAGAGAATCCAGTATACGGCAGTTTGTCACTGTCTATATTTGCTTGTCGCTAAACTTCATGTAAATGGAATTGACTTCCTTCTGCACTGAAACGTGAGTATTGTTTAGGTCTACAATTCTCTGTACCAGTTCAGTGGCAGCTGACGCTCGGATAATTTGCAAACAGTGGACTATTATAGTGCTAATTAAGTTTAATGTCACAATTTTTTTACGTTAAATAATTGGTTATAATTAGAATTTCCTCTCCTGTTTTGACATAGTGGCAGAATCATTCTCTTCAATCCACTCCATTAGTAGCCTTTGATTCTGCTCGTCAGTATGGCCATTTCATGTGTTTTTCCTCTTGAATCCCACCTCAATGCTGTATTATGTTTCCTTTATATAAAGAACGGGTGAAAATTACAAAATAACATAAATGAGCTAAGAGCCTTCCACTGTTCCACACCTAAAGGAGTACCAAGGAAAAGGTGGAAGAATGAGAGACCAGGGGGCAGAAAAGATGCATGAGAGGAAGAAGCTACAGGTTGAGTCAACCAATTGGAGGGAGCAGTTATGCAACTTCCAGCTAAAGACTAGAGGAGCATCGGACAAGAAGTGGTAATCTTAGCATGGTGGTGTCATTCAAACCGCCATCACAATAAAGGGGTCAGGTTGCGATTAGGGACCCAAGTTTCTGACATCATTAGTACATAACAAACCTGCAGTAAAAAGGCACCAAATGGGAGAGGAGATTTTAATCATATATTGCATTTGTTTCAAATTGCATCATTCCAAACTGACAGATTATAGAGCTTGTATACAACTATGCTTATTTTTCAGCAACCAACACCACCTCTAGAAATTTCCTTGTAGGCCATGATTCTCCATAATGTTTGAGATTGTTCCAAGTCTTCCAATGCATTTGGCAAGACCTTCTCATATACACTGCAAGGGTATATATATATAAAGCACCGTGACATCTGACTGTTTCAATGGAGGATGAACACAAGCCATTTCTTCGAATCATTAATGTCAAGGGGCCAACATTC
Source organism: Berberis vulgaris (assembly GCA_963556465.1). Taxonomy (NCBI): domain Eukaryota; kingdom Viridiplantae; phylum Streptophyta; class Magnoliopsida; order Ranunculales; family Berberidaceae; genus Berberis; species Berberis vulgaris. The sequence goes on from OY747126.1 coordinate 75,765,422, forward strand.
CGTCCCACTTAAATGAGGTAAGGATGAAAATTAAGAAGCTGAATTATCAGTCAAGCCTGTGTTGCCATGCCAATGGCTCCTTGCTGATGACGGTGCATGATAAAGGGGGAAAGGTTTCAGGCTAGAGTTGCCCTTTTTCCCTTTGCATCCCTCGACTGCAAGGCAAAAGAGATTGTCAGAGATTCAAAATACAATAGTAAATACGAATTTCGTGATTCTTAACCAAAAGGAATGCAGTAGAAAACTTATGGTTTCAAGAGACCAGGGAGTAGGATGCAAGTGTAAGAGAGAAATCTACACTTGCAGGTTTCAGATTAGGGGAACCTTTGAGATGTTCCTCCGACTTTAAGGGACCAAACACGAGAATAAGTGTAGATAATCAATTTACTCAAGAAGTGATGTGTTACAAAGAGAGAAAGAGAAGGAGACCTGTGCAGCAACAGATTTCTTCGAGTCCAAAAACTGACTGTAAATGCCATATAATCTCCGTTTCTCAGATTCCGAAACAGATGGCCTCGTTTTTGTAGCAACATTTTTCAAAAGTCCATCACTGAGCACTGGCATTTTACTTGTATCACCGGTTTCTAGAATCTCGTGAACTGAGGCAAGTTGTGCATCTGACAGAAGAGCCTGAAGATCTGCACCACTGAAACCTTCAGTTACTGAAGCTATAGCATCCAAGTCGACGTCACTAGCCAATGGAAGCTGAAAATCAAGACAAAACACGTAATATTCTACAGTAACAGCTCTAAGCAAAAACGAAAACATAAGCTCTCAATCACCACTAGCATAAACATTAAAGCTACTAAATAATCCAACCAACAGATAGAGCACTTATATTTAGAGCACTTCTAAATTCTAATGCTAAGAGCTGCCAAGCACAGTGGGAGAGCGAGTTTAAAAGGTGATCACTGGACAGGAAATTACTTGGGTAAAATCATGGTGTGTAGATGGGGTTTCTTGGGTGTGTGATGATGGTGTTGGCGGTTGTTTACAAGTATGTGTCAGTGTCGGTGTCAGGTGTATGAAAGCCCCGTATTTGTGACCTTTTCCTGTGGGTGGGCAGGTCTGCAAGTGCTCGTCTTTGAAAAGTTTTGTATGATAATGTGTTTCCTTATTATGGAAATTTGCATTTCCATCTTTATAATTATGCATTCTTAATCCTCTCAATGCAAGCTAAATCTCATTTCCTCTCCAAAGTTAGATTTGCAGCGTACATATCACCAAATTTGCACGACGCTTGATGACAAATGGATCACAGCTACAAAGACAAAATGTGGCTCCTGTAAAAAGGCCTGTAATTGATGCCCTTCAACCTTTCTAATGCACCATTTATTTTTAGGAGGCTTATGACATTCTTGGTCTTACTATCTTAGAGACTGACCATGGAGATTGCTTTCGGTATCCAGTTTAATCAGCACCTCACTTGGAATATGAAAAGGCTTTCCTTCACGGCAGACATTCCACGCTTAGACAATCAACTTTTTTCAAATATCATTTAAAAGTTTCAATCCTTTACAAATGTTTTAGGCAAATTATGGAATACATAGTGTAACAATATTGACCTACAAGTGAATGAATATGACTAATAGAAACAAGAATGTCATAAGCCTCCATTCATGTACATATGATGTCTCTCTGTATAATCCCTTCATTGCTCATAGAATAGAGATTATGCATAGGAGTTTCTTATGGGGATCATCACTTTCTTCCTATGCAGTTAAAATGGATAAAGGACGCAGAACTGTCCAGAAGCGTTATAGGTTATAACGTGATATATGGAATTTTTTTTATAAATATATCGCCATTATAACACCGTTTTAACTGCATAGCTTTCTTCCAAAAAATTTCAACTCCTTAGTTGGCTCAGGTATGTCAACCAAAGTCAAAATGGTAGTTTGGGCTTTAGGAGAGTGAAAGAATTCAAGTGGATTTGGAGGTTTGGAGTTGAAACTGAGTCTCTTTTGAGACAAGTAAAGTTGAAAAATATGGGGCAAGGACCCAATGATTGGTCCACTCTTGAACCTAGATCCCATTATGGTGTCTATCTTTGGAAGGCTACCACGAACAACAAATCAGAGATAAGATACATAACAGAATCTCCTTTGAAGCTCACAACGGGGAAAGAATCAAATTATGGGACCACAATTGGATTTGGCACTCCACTTAAACTCCAATTTCCAGCCATTTTCAATGCTTCTAGTAACAAATCCGGCCTAGTAAAAGACTTTTGGGAAAGTCGGGATCAAGCTTGGAACTTTCACTCGAGAAAATTTGAAAGACTGGGAGAAACCCCAAATGGCAAACCCTATCTCACTGATGTAGTAGTTCTTGATGACGAAGTTGACAAGTGGTCGTGGAATGATAAAGACACTCCATTTTCAGCCAAAAAATGGCATAAGCTGCTGCCTCCTAGCAATCATGCTTCTACTCCTACCCATTCAAGAATTTGTAATCTCCAGGTTGAAAGAGGTTCCTCTCAGAGCCTCCTTTATGGACAATCCTTCATGGAAGAGCCCTTACTATGAACAACATTATAAAAAAGGGTAAGTTGCCAAATCATTGTGTGATGGACCATATCCTCATTCATTGTCCTCTTGCTTCAGAGCTTTGGTCTCTGGCATTCAATGAATTCCACCTTCAAGCCCAATTGGTCTGGGCAGATATTATGTTGTCAACATCCAAGAATCTGCCCTTCCTCACTGCTTTTGGTAAATGAGCTTGGGATAGACTTTTCTTTCGGTAAATGGGCTTGGGATAGACTTATTCATGATATAGTTTGGGTCATTTGGAGAGAAAAACAATAGGGTGTTCAATAACTCAGCTAAAATTGTCCAGCAATCGTGGGTAGATATAAAAATCACATCGTCGATATGGTGTTCAAACTATGATAGATTCAGAGACATTAATTTTGCGTCTTGTATGCAGTTGGGAGAGATTATTCGTCTCCAATTCTACTTGATGTATAGCTTACTAGGAAGGGGGTTTCGTCTAGATAGCCACAACATTTGTTCATCCAACAAACTAGAACTCTAGGATTTTTTTTTATTTTTTAAATTAAAATGATTCTCTTCGTGAAAGGTAGGGTGTATCTAATGATGAGCATGAAAAGAATACCTCTGTAAACTATAAAGTTCTCTTGGATTTTAAAAAATAGCATAAAAGAAAGACCACATGATTAGTTTTTACTTTTTACCCCAACAAGAACAAAGAATGAACTCAATATTTACTCAAATGACATCACTAACCTTTCGAGAAAGAACTTTTAGAATATCAAACCTCTCGCTATGTGTTGGAAAATCACAGAATAGAAGGCGATCAAGCCTTCCAGGCCGAAGAAGTGCAGCATCCAGTAAATCTGGTCGACTGTGTAATCATGACGAAGATATTAGACTTTATCCAGGGAATAGAATATGAGAGAACATTTTGCAAAATCCTTATGACATGCATGCACAAGTTATGCAAGGCATGAGAGCGGCATGTAAGGCAATCATTGTGCAACTCTCACATCAGGAAGCGCAACTAGAGCTCCAATTTTGGAACCATCTGTCCCAATCTCAACAGGATAGAGGACAACAGCGCTGGAAGAAACAAATGATATTATAAACAACCCATTCATCAGCATCCAGACTCGAGATGAAGTTCAATTGAAGCTCCCCATTGTTTGAAGAGGTGACCTGACTGAGGATAAAGACCTATGGGTGTGGAAATGAACCATAGTGTTTTTCAGCAAGATATGGCTTTAATAAAATTTGACATTGAGGAAATATCTCCATTGGAAATTCTGAATTTCATATCTGGACAAGTACTCCAAATATTAAAGAAGGCCAAAATAGAAAAACAATCGATAAATGGCCTCATTAATTGATTGTGTCATCAATCCAGAATAACTTATATATATGCATTACAGTTGCCTAGAAGAACCTAGCTAAGAGTACTAACCTAGTTGCAGCAAACACAAATACCCCAGTAAGGACTTCCACACCATCTAGTTCAGTGAGAAACTGCAAAAGAATAAAGATGGAAAATGCTTTAAGAAAATAGTATACATGAAAGTACTCAAACTGTAAATAACTTGAGGCACTAACTTGATTTACAACACGGTCAGTAACACCAGTATTATCATGCCCTCGTTTTGGTGCAATAGAGTCAAATTCATCAAAGAATAGAAGGCAAGGAGCTGCAGCAGCTGCTTTTGAAAATACATCTCGAACCTGGATTAAAAGAAAACACCCATTACAAGGCTGCAGAACTCTAAACAGCTCAATAATATTGTGAGTCAAAGAAATTCAGATCTCTAAACAGCTCAATAAGAATGAGGCAAGGTACAACAAGATTTGTGATAAAAGCTACATATGAAACAGTAAACATTCATCAAATTAAAGGTTTGTCATTATTCACACTATAAAGAGGGTGTCATTATCCAATTATAAGTTTGTCATTATTCGCACTATAAAGAGGGTAAAAGTTCACGTACAGCCTGCTCAGAAGCACCAATATATTTGTTCAGAAGCTCTGGCCCTTTCACTGAAATAAATCGCAAAGAACAAGCAGCAGCAGTGGCACCAACAATGTGTGTCTTCCCACAACCTGGAGGTCCATATAATAGGACATTGGACCTCAACCTTAAAGGAGCTTGCTTAAATATACTTGGAAATCTTGCAGGCAATTCAACCATCTGAAAGAAGGTAAAAGTTTAAGGAAGAAACTAAACTAAAAGAAGCTTTCAATAGCAGATGGAAATCCATTAATGGATAGCAATAACAAAGGAATGTGCCAATAGGAAGTAAAGCTGGATGGAAATAAATTATGAAACTATAACTTGGGCACACTAATTTCACGTACAAAACCATAATTGGAACCTAACATTATACATGAGAAGTTTCTAGTATTTTGAAACAGTATTGAATTCATCCGATAAATATAAGCGGATCCGTCTTTTACAACAGGGCATTGAATCTCAAAATTTTAGAAATAATAAAATAATCAAATGAGGCAGAACTCAATTACTTGAAGACTGGTTGTCCTTTCAGTGCAATTCTTACTAGTTACTACTATATTAATCATAACTTCATAAGCATTTAATTCGATCTAATAATAGATATTTGATCATTGTGAAAGCAACAAAGTTGAGCATTCAAAGTTTCAAACAGTATTCCATTTTGAGAAAGGTAATACTGGGCTGAGAAGCCCACAAGAGTCTAAGAAATGCTTCTTCCATTGAAGGTGATGGCACTCCTCACATTCCAATCACGGAGAGAGCTTGTAGAGTACTTTGGACTTTCCTTTTACGAAAGCTTACACCTCCAAGAGCTAAAAACCTCTATACATTAAAACTTGATAAACAAAGTTCCACAACTTCAATAATAATTTTCAAACTCAAAACTAAACTGATTACATCTTCTTTGATTATACTATATAACAAAATAAAATCCTAAACCTAATTTAGTTGGACTTCTACTTTTACTTCTACATGGGCTTATAATGGACCGACCCAATAATGAAATAAATACGAAAATAACCCATATAACATCATTATCCCCCACTTCCAAAAGCTCGTCTCAAGCTATGAGGGTGATATCTTCGAAAAATGTGCTAGGAAGAGTCGACCTTGAAAATTTCCTTAACAATTAAATTCAAATTGTGCCACCTAAGTATAAAGTCTAAGATGAGTCCCCAGCTCGAAGGTTATCCACTACAAAGTTTCAATGTTTTTGTGTGCAAACTTTTTCTCAAATTGAGCTTCAAGATTCTTCCAAACTGAATCACAGAATCTGTGCGGCAGTGGTAATACAGGAGTTGTGTTGTGGTGGTGACAGTTTCTACCTCAGAATCAGAACATTCAAAAATCTGCGATGGTACAAGGCATTTCCAGTGGCTATAAATAACAACAAAATGACTTAAAGTGAGTGGTGGCACTGATTGATGCTGGCGTAAAAAACACCCACGAACTTGGAGATCTTCTTCTCCAAACGAACTTAACAGGTTTGATATGGAGGGTGTTGGCCTGATGGTTTGTTGATTGACGGGGTGGTCGGCGGCGAGCATGGGCTTCCTTCGGAGCATATCTCGCAATGAATCCGGTGATGGTGAGTTTCTGGTGACGATTCAGTGGTGAAGGCAACATGGTTGTTCTTCGACGCAAGGGTTGTTCCTGACCAGTCCGGCAAGGGCGACTGGCCGGCTGTGATGGTAGTTCAGGTACCTAATCCCTCCTCTTCTACCTTGTTACGGTTGGGGTTTGGGTTCCTATCAATTTCTTTTCTATTTTTCTGATTTTCAACCAAAATCATGATATGGCGAAATGCAAATCCCAATTCTTGATAGAAAGGTTTGGAAAAATCATGGTTATCATCCTCGTTCGTGACAACCATCCCATTCATGCGAACTTCAATTTTCAAATTTTCTTTCACATGAAAACCTGCATAAATTTTGTGATGTGATTTTGCCTCACAACACAACTTGTGGATGACTGTATCCCCTTTGTACACATTTAACAAAAGTGGCTTATTTCAATCAATGGCATTAAGCTCATCTGCTTCTTCAATCGAATTTGAAAATATCTGATCTTTTTGTCCGGCATCACGACGTGATTTCTCACGAATAGCTTTAGGTTTTATGACAAAGCAAGACAACAACCAACTGCTTTGAGATGTCCGCAAGGGCTTTCTCCACGTACTCCATCCTTGCTACCGTAACTAGTAACTCTAGTTCCCTTAGGCGACATCTAAGGATCTTACCGCTCTGATACCAAAATCTGATGACAAACCAAAGTTCAAACCAAAATAACGAAACTTGATAACCAAAGTTTCACAACTTCAATAATAATTTCAAATTCAAAACTAAATTGATTACATCTTCTTTGGCTATCCTATTTAAACAACATAAAATCCTAAACCTAATTTAGTTGGACTTCTACTTCTACATGGGCTTATACTGGACCGACCCAATAATGGCATAAATATGAAAAGACGCATATTACATCAAATAGCCTCTCATCTAGCAATTCCAGATGTGGAAGATAATTTTGAACACCAAAGCAAGATTCTAAATTTCATGCAGGTAGAGCTCAGCTCAGCTCTTAAATTATTACCTCTATCCATCTCGAACCAGAGCATCACTAGAGAATGAAAAACATATATACGAAATATCCTTTGGCTAGAGCCTGAGCTCAGTAAGATGTCCCCAGTCAAGAAGCCAATTGCTTGTACTGCAAAGGAAGGACAGCAAGGTCTCCCTAACCTTAACTACTGGAACAAGGCAGCAGTTGCAAAGCTGGTGTTTGATATGGCAAGTAGGAAAAATAATCCGTTTCCTGGAACGCACAAACACTTCTAAAAGAAGGCATATTCACATGTCCCCATATGACACTTTGTCTTTTGAAATTTGAGATATAAAATAAACTATTAAGTTCCTGCTAATTATCCACTCTATTGTTGTTTATCATTCTTTGCACTTCCTCAGTGAAATATAACATATTGCTATGTATAGAATCTATATATTCTTTATGTATAAAAAAGTATAAATGAACACAACCTCGTGCCCCAAAGCTCCTCTTTTTAGATTCGCCACCCTACAGCCATGTCTGAATCCAACATGGTGTAAGGCAAAGGTGAGTAGGTGACATGGTCAGCTGGTGACACAACCCTGGCACAAAGATGGTATCATTGAAGCCTTTGCTCAAACTTATAGAAACACGACCACTTCGAAAAAATAGTGTCAGAGGGCAAAACATTATCAACAATAGCAAATGGAACCCACCTTGGTCAAATTATCCTGAAATGCATATTCTTTAGAGGGGATAGAAAGATTTACAACAGCCTAGTATGGTGATAGGTCGGTGTGAACAACAGATGCCAAGGGTGGATTCAACTGTAGGCCCCCATACTAGTTGAACCAAGATGGTGTGAAACGGGAATACTAAGAGTCTTCTCACTCAAGGCCTTGTATATATACAAACAAATATTTACGAATATATTTGATTATTTATATACAAATGCATGCAAACAGATCTTTATACCTCCTGAATTGCATCCCGAATTTTGACAAGCCCGCCAACATCCACCCAACCGGCAGAACCTCCTTCAGAAACAGATTTAGAAATATCGCGCATGGAAACAGGCAGGAAGTCTTGCATTGCTTGTGAAAAATCTTGCTCTATTAAAGAAAGATTTCCATGGTCCTCAAAAACAGAATTACAAGGCATGAAGCGGCTAATGGCAGCATGAACAGTCCTATCAACCAGCGTTTCCTGCATCCATAGAGCCAATTTAAGGTATGTAAGTTCATCATAGGTTTAGTATAGTGTGTAAATTTCATAATTATATGAAGCTCCAATTGCAGAAACATAACTGAAACGTAAATAAAAGGATAGGTGCAGTGTAACTATAAAAGAGTAAAATTTAAGTTATGTTTCTGAAGCTCCAATTGCAGAAACATAACTGAAACGTAACTATAAAAGAGTAAAATTTACATGTTTATCAAAGTAACCATACTTCATAAAGCACGCACCAGATCATATGCATCATATCCATCACATTTCGATGCAATATCCAGCAAGATCTCTTCAGAACATTGTAAAGAACGCTTCTGTATTTCATGTTTTAATATAGCTCCTCGCTCTGAAACAGCAGGAACAGGAAGCTGTACGTGGAAGTCAAACCTCCCTGTGAAGAAGCAAATTCAGAAAAGGTAGACAAAACATGAGAACTAGAGGAAATGATTTATAATCTCCCACTACATCTTTCTTATGAGGTTGTATATAATATGTCAAACAAATTCTACAATCATAACAATGGGGAACCTGAGGAGCTCAAGGATTGTGGCAAGCTTTCAAGAGACCGAATTGAAGCCACAAATGCAACAGGACCTATTCCGCAAGAGCTTTGCCTCTTTTCCTGTTCAATTTAAGCAGAAAAATCTGATTAGTTAAACCATTCTAAAGTTTTAGATGTACAACTGCAGAAAAGTCTTACAAGTTACTACTGGATGAAATCTGACAATAAGCAATACAGAAGCGGAATGAGAAATTATGTTCACACATTACCCCATACTCATATATCAAATCCGCAAAGAATTCTACAAGTGCAACAGTGGAAGTAGAAGGTTGTGATCCTTCAATGTCTGATGAAGATGAAACAATACTATCAAGATCATCAAAGATGATGAGGGAAGGAGAATGTTCAAGAGCGTCAGACATGTAGTCCTTAATTGCTTGCTGAATAGCTGGTGCCTTCTCTAATGCAAGTCTAGAACAACTTATGAAAACACTGCATGTCACAAACCTTAATCAGAACATGAAGGTCATGAACTAATTCACAACTGAGAGTTTCAGATCTTTGTTGTTATATTGGAAAAGATCTTATCAGGATTAAAATTAATGTCTGAAGATGGCTGTCATAGAAGTAACAGGAACTGCTCAATACTTCATGATGTTACAAAGTTACAACATCCTGTTAAAAAATTAAAATTGCTTATTCAGCGGCTTAAACCCATATTTCAATCGATAAACATATTTTTACATTTCTTCATTTTTCCCCAAAATTTTCCAGTTATACAATCTCAACGTTTGAACTTTCAGAAGATTCCATTTTTCCAAATATCTAGCTCCAGCTCTTCGATCCATTGTGACAGAAAATAATATAATGACTCTTTCCAATACCGGATGGCCAGAACATGCTACAAGTGGAGTCAAAGTAATCAGTGACATTTGGAGATTAGAAGAGATAAGAATATTGAATGAGCATACATATGTGCTAAGATGTCCTCGTGCTCTTCAAAGGATTTTGCAACAGCAGTGACCAATGATGTTTTCCCACAACCCTGATGGACAGAAAAATATAATGATGTGACAACAAGACCACAAAATCTGATTGCATAGGATCATATGAAGAAAGTTGAAGTGAAATGATCTACATTAGTGTTTACAAGAAAGCGGAAATATGGAGATAATATTCTTGGACAATAATCAAAGAATGCAAAAAGCGAAATAATCATGGAAAAGACATAAGTAATTGAAAATTAACTAATTAAGTAAACATGCTTCGACACTGATTAGGCTACGAGCGTGGATAAGGTGGCTTCATGTGAAACAGATGTTAGGTAAAGTTGCCTTCAGGCACGGTTAGGTTACCCTAGGGCGACATTGATGGAGGCAGTAGCCTTTGGGCATTCTGGTTTAAACTCGCTAGTGGAGGTCCACTACTGAGTGGATGTCCACTTGCCATTTTTCAGATGCACGGGACCTCTTGATCATGTTGTTGTTGGTTGTATGGTGAGTAACTCAGTGTTTTGGTGTTTAGACAACATATCATGGTTTGCAGGTTTTGAATTACACTATCGCCACATGAGTTTCATATGCTGTAAAAATCCGAGGGCCACTTTGGTCTGCAAAATTGGTTAACCGTTCTTATGACAGTCAACCGGTCCATGCCCAAAATAGGTGTTGAGGCAAACTTTAGCACCCAGACAGAATAAACCCAAAACTCATGGGTGCCAAAGGGTATCAGGTTTCAAGTTGTTTGTCTTTTGGGTCTGCTCTAGGCGGGTGTGGAGTCCAATGTAATGGCGCCATTTTAGAGCAAAGACTCATGTCATGGACTCTTTGCTGGTCTTTGTTTTAATCATGTTCGATTACTAATGAAATTGAACATTTAAAATATATATATATAGGTAATTTTAAAAATAAATAAAAATGGCAAATAACCCTACTCTCATTCAATTCAACTTCTCGAATACTTTTCATTGAACATTATTTCTAGATTTATTTTAAGCGGGTTGTAAATATTGAAAACCTAAATTTCATAAACAAGCAAGCAAGGTTTGAAGGGAACCTATCTTTATAGTAAGAATCAATAAGAACAAACAAAGGGGGGCCTACCCCAACACAAATGAGGACAAAGCTTCACAACCCCCAAGCATACCAACCTATGTAATCTTGGACGATGCCAAGGCGCGCTAGGTGGGTGTTTCATGACCTCACTGCCTGGCCTAGCCCAGGTAGTCGCCTAGGCGCCTTTGGCTAAAGATTTGTTTTATTATTTTTTTCTGTTATTTATTACATTGACTTGTTGCTTTTAGACTTTTTTTTTATGTTTGCTATTGGATTATGACATAGATGTTTTGAAGTTCATTTTTTAGTGAATTTTTTAAGAAATTAACTTGTGAAATGATGTATATATAGAGAGGCTTAGAAAAATCCTATAACAGCTCCCCAGGATGCTAGTCACCAAGCCCACCCTCCTCGCCTCGCTGGATGCTTGGGACTACTTAGATCCCAACTAGGTTGGCACCCAAGGGGGCTCTAACAAGCTACCTCAATTTATAGTTTCATACTACTAGCATACATTGCATTCCCAGCATCAAGGGAGATTATGTGATCTAAGTTCCCATCAAAAGGGGAATAAACCGGCTCACACAGTCAGGACCATCAAGAATTGCATTGGTTGCAAAATTTGTACAAATGCTTGATATTGAAGACCTTAACTGCCCAATGATGTCTCTAATAGAGTCCACCATCAATTGATCTTGCCAAGGAGCAGCAGCTCCATCCTATAATACCAGCCAACTGTTTATTATCCACCACTGCATGAACTGAATGATAACCCAACTTGCTTGTCAGCATTAGTCTTCAAGAAGATCTTTAATTTCAATGCTTTGAATAGAGACCTTGGGAATCATTCTTGTAAAAGCTCCAAGACATCTGCCCAAATTGTTCTCAAAACATCATGAATACCTCCATACTCTTTTTGTCTAGACCCATTAGTACTTAGCTATTGCTTGATAGAGTCTGCCAAATTTTGGAAACAATCGCCGCATATCACACAAAACTCTGTTCTAAATATTATCTTTAGCATGTCAAACTTCTTCAACCATGATTCCCTTGTTTGTAATCCCAAACCAGAATTGTTGCAAATTCAATAAATGCAAACGAAATGTTGGCCCAAGCCCAGCCCATTTGGGTCTATGTATGACCCACTCTTGTGCCACCAATATTGGGCCCAACCACCCCTGTAGACCTGTCGAATTTTTTTTAGCTCAGACCTATTGACCAGGAAGGTGGTCCAAGCAGGGATCGAACCCCCTAATATGTGAGAGCATCCATCATAGTAATGTTTTAGAAGAATGAAAGTCTTCACTGGGATGGTTGGCTAAACGTGTGGGACACACCCTGGGGCATCCATCACCTCCCCACGAGCTAGGTGCCTTTCCAACAAAACCCACCAACCTTATAAAGTTTGCCATATGAATCCATGCCTTCCTCAATTTCCACCAAGGACAACATTATCTGTTTTAAAGGTTTTGGTATGATTACGAAGTAACTTGTGAGGCAAAATTTCTGCATAACATTCTAAGAGAGTGAATGTATTGTTGGTGTCTCGCACAATACCTCCATCTAACAATTTCTATTGATAAGAACCACTTTTAGGCTTGGTCATTTCTGGCTTGCAAGCAACTATAAACAAAGTGTTGAATATTCGGAAAGTATCTTAGGAATAAAAGGAGAGATCGGTTGTGATCTCCTATGATTCTGTTTCCTATATTCGGAAGTATTTTAGGAATAAAAGGAGAGATCGGTTGTGATCTTCTCCTATGATTTTGTTTCCTAATTTTAGGAAAGAATCAAGCTAATTAGTTATTTCCTTTATTAGACATTCTCTTTGTATATATATGGAGATGTAGTACCAATTTTTATTAAATAAAAGAAGTTCAGAAATTCTTCATGGTATCAGAGCTGGTTCTCTGAACCCTAATCCCTTCAGGCCACCTCTCTCTGGCAATCATTATTTCCGGCCTTCTCCCTCATCTTCTTCTTCGCAATATTTGGAACTTTGGAGCATGACAAAATACGGAATGGCCTCATCACAAACATCCAGCATCACAAGAATCAGAAGGCAGTTCAGAAATTCCAAACCTTGGTGACTCATTCTTTTCCTATTCTCATCACAGGACACAAATTAAATGGCCATAATTATTTGCAGTGGTCACAATCTGTGTTGTTGTTCATTTGTGGTAAGGGAAAGGATGAGTATCTCACAGGAGCAGCAGCCATGCCAGAGACTACATATCCGAGTTTCAGAAAGTGGAAGACTGAAAATAGTATGATCATGTCATGGCTTATCAATTCCATGAACAATGACATAGGTGAAAATTTCTTGCTGTTTGGGACTGCAAAAGAAATTTGGGATGCAGCCAAAGAGACTTACTCCAGCTCTGAAAATACTTCAGAACTGTTTCAGGTTGAATCGGTACTTCATGACTTCCGACAAGGAGAGCAGTCTATTACTCAGTATTACAACACACTCACACGGTATTGGCAGCAACTTGACTTATTCGAGACTCACTCATGGAAATGTCCGAAAGATGCAGCAATGTACAAGCAGATTGTGGAACAAAAAAGGTTGTTCAAGTTTTTCTTAGGACTTAACAGGGAGTTGGATGATGTTCGAGGTCGAATCACGAGCACTAAACCACTGCCCAGTCTCAGGGAGGCTTTCTCAGAGGTTAGGCGTAAAGAAAGTAGAAAGAAAGTGATGATGGGATCTAAGGAACAACCTGCCTCAACGTTGGATGCATCTGCCCTTGCTGTCCGATCATCTAACAGTAATGGTGGAGATCGACAGAAACGGGAAAGGCCTTGGTGTGATTACTGTAAGAAACCAGGCCATTACCAGGAGACTTGTTGGAAGCTCCATGGCAAACCAGCTGATTGGAAACCAAAGCCACAATTTGATAGACAGCAAAGCACATATGGCTTCCAACTCTGATAGTGCTCATGTTCCCGAGCCTAGGCCATTCAGCAAAGAGCAGATGGATTTGCTGCAGAAAGTGTTTAGTCAAGTTGGCAATGGTAGCATTACTGGGACTGGTTTGGTTGCTCAAACAGATTCACATACAGCCTTCACTGCTAACAGAGTTGGAATGAGGTCGTGGATAGTAGACACTGGTGCTTCTGATCACATGACAGGAGACGCTGCCCTTCTCCACAATTACAAGCCAAGTAGTGGTCACTCGTCCGTCCGTATTGCTGATGGTTCAAATTCAAAAATTGCTGGGACAGGTTCCATCCAACTTACTAAAGAGTTGTATCTTGACTCTGTCCTCCATGTTCCAAACTTGGATTGCAATCTTTTGTCCATTAGCAAATTGGCTCGTGACCTTCAATGTATTACTAAATTTTATCCAAACTTGTGTATTTTTCAGGACTTGAAATTGGGGAAGATGATTAGCAGTGCTGAACTGTGCTCCGGGCTCTATCTCCTCTCATGTGGCCTATCCTCAAACCAAGTTTCTCAAGCAAGGTGTGTCCAGTCTCAGAATCTGTTAGGCTTTCAATTTTGTGTCCCATTCCAATGTCAATAAAGATAGTGAAATTATATTGTTACACTATCGTCTTGGTCATCCTAGCTTTGTGTATCTTGCAAAATTGTTTCCCAAATTATTTATCAATAAAAGTCCCGCAATTTTTCATTGTGAAATTTGTCAGATTGCAAAGCATACTCGAACAGTATATCCTCAAATTCCATACAAACCTTCCACTGCTTTTTCTTTGATCCATAGTGATGTGTGGGGTCCCTCACGGAAAAAAAATGTTTCTGGCAGTCAATGGTTTGTGACATTCGTTGATGATCATACACGGGTAACTTGGGTTTTCCTTATGAAAGACAAGTCAGAGGTCGTGCAACTTTTTAAAACCTTCAATCTTATGGTTCAAAATCAATTCAACTCTAGAATTCAAGTACTCAAGACAGACAATGCTAGGGAATACTTCACTAGCAGTCTCAATACCTACCTTCAGAACCACGGGATTCTCCACATAAGTTCTTGTGTTGACACCCCTCAACAAAATGGGATGGCTGAACGCAAGAATAGACATCTCTTGGAGGTTACCCGGTGTCTTATGTTTTCCTCTAATGTTCCAAATTATTTCTGGGGGGAAGCCATTCTCACAGCTACCTATTTGATTAATCATATGTCATCCCGAGTCCTTACCTTTCAATCTCCACGTCAGCTTCTTCTGAAAAAATTTCCTCACACCCGTGCAGCTTCATCTGATTTACCACTCAAGGTATTTGGTTGCACGGCATTCGTTCATGTGTATCCTCAACATCGTAGCAAATTTGATCCTAGAGCCAATAAGTGCATTTTTTCTAGGGTACTCTCCCACTCAAAAAGGGTACAAATGTTATTCTCCAACCAACAAAAGATTTTACACCACCATGGATATCTCTTTCTTTGAACATGTGTCATTCTATCCCAAATCTCATGTTCAGGGGGAGAGCATGAATGAACATCAAATTTGGGAGTCCCTTCTTGAGTCTGTACCCTTTGCCCACTCAGAGTCACCAAGTTCTTCTCAACCCGTACTTGTGCCCACTGACCGTACACAAGACTTGTCCACACCCGTGCCTGTTCAGTCATCAGTCCATACCACAAATGTTTCTTCCCCTGTGTCAATCCAGTCTCCCGTGCCTGCTCAATATGTGGCTCCACAACTTGCTAATGAGAATTTTCATGTCTACATCAGGAGGAGGAAAAGACAGGAGCTAGAGCACGGATCACAGCCAGCATGTGGCCAAGATATTGACTCAATTTCAAGTCCACCTGAAGAAAACATAGGTACGGATAGGGCTGGAGATGTGCCAATTCCCAGCATTGATGACTCTACCATGCCGATTGCATTGAGGAAGGGTGTTAGGAGATGTACAGGTCATCCAATTGGGAATTATGTTACTTATGAAGGGCTATCACCATCTTACAGAGCATTTGCTACTTCTCTTGATGATATTCAGGTTCCCAGCACAATACAAGAGGCATTACAAAATTCAGAGTGGAAGAAGGCAGTACAAGATGAGATTGATGCACTTGAGAAGAATGGAACATTGACTATTACTGATTTGCCAGTTGGGAAAAGGCTCGTGGGGTGCAAGTGGATTTTCACTATAAAGTACAAAGCAGATGGATCAGTTGAGAGATTCAAGGCTCGGTTGGTAGCTAGAGGATTTACACAATCCTATGGAATAAACTATCAAGAAACTTTTGCTCCTGTCGCAAAGCTTACCACTATCAGAATTCTTCTATCATTAGCTGTCAATCAAGATTGGTGCTTGCAACAACTGGACATAAAGAATGCCTTTCTAAATGGTGACCTTGAAGAGGAAGTCTACATGGAAATCCCACCTGGTTTCTAAGGAAGTATGGCAAAGAATCAGGTTTGCAAACTCAAGAAGTCCTTGTATGGCCTTAAACAATCTCCCCGAGCCTGGTTTGACAGATTCACAAAGGTTGTCTTGAAGCTTGGCTACATACAGGGTCAGGCTGATCATACTCTGTTTGTCAAGAAATCTCACGCTGGGAAAATTGCTATATTGATAGTCTATGTCAATGATATTATTCTATCTGGGAATGATGTGGAGGAATTACAGAATTTGAAGAAGTATTTGTCAGAAGAGTTTGAAGTTAAAGATCTTGGAAATCTTAAATATTTCCTTGGAATGGAAGTGGCTAGATCAAGGAAGGGCATTGTTGTTTCTCAAAGGAAATATATTCTAGATCTTCTCAAGGAGACCGGTATGCTTGGATGCAAACCTGATACTCCTATGGACAGTCAGAAGAAACTTGGCACCGAGAAAGAAAGTACACCTGTAGACAGGGGGAGATATCAGCGACTTGTTGGACGCCTGATTTATCTTTCACACACTCGGCCAGATATTGGTTTTGCAGTGAGTGTTGTAAGTCAATTCATGCACAGTCCTACAGAGGAACACATGGAAGCAGTCTACAGGATTCTTAGATACTTGAAGATGACACCAGGGAAAGGCCTATTTTTCAGGAAGACAAAGAATCGTGACACTGAAGTGTATTCAGATGCAGATTGGGCAGGAAACATCATTGACAGACGGTCAACTTCTGGGTACTGTTCTTTTGTCTGGGGTAATCTTGTTACCTGGAGGAGCAAGAAGCAATCAGTGGTAGCCAGAAGTAGTGCAGAAGCCGAGTACAGAGCACTGGCACAGGGAATTTGTGAAGGGATTTGGATAAAAAGGGTTCTTAGTGAACTGGGACAAATGAGTTCATCTCCTATTCTGATGATGTGTGATAATCAGGCAGCTATCAGCATAGCAAAAAATCATGTGCATCATGACAGGACTAAGCACATTGAAATTGACACACTTCATCACAGAGAAGGTGATGACTAGTGAGACTGTTAAATTGAATTACAGTCCTACCAAGCAACAAACTGCAGACATCCTCACCAAAGCTCTATCTAGACCTAACTTTGAAGACTTAATTTGCAAGCTGGGATTATATGATATATATTCCAGCTTGAGGGGGAGTGTTGAATATTCGGAAAGTATCTTAGGAATAAAAGGAGAGATCGGTTGTGATCTTCTCCTATGATTCTGTTTTCTATATTCGGAAGTATTTTAGGAAAGTATCTTAGGAATAAAAGGAGAGATCGGTTGTGATCTTCTCCTATGATTCTGTTTCCTAATTTTAGGAAAGAATCAAGCTAATTAGTTATTTCCTTTATTAGACATTCTCTTTGTATATATATGGAGATATAGTACCAATTTTTATTAAATAAAAGAAGTTCAGAAATTCTTCACAAAGGATTTGTTTATTCTTCTCCTTTCTCTTTCTTTTGCACTATCTTTCTTTCCCTCTCTCTGTTTCATCATTTTTGCAATTGGATTCTGGCAAACTCGAGGAATCTAGCAATGCAAGGGGCTGTGCAATCCTAATGTGGACTCTGCTTGGATGTCGCCTAAGATTTCTAAGCACACAAAAATGCAATTTTTTTAGAATTCTTGTGTACATGTAATTTAATCAATTGAATATACTTCATCAAGTATTCAAAGTTAAAACATACATGTCCATAATCTATCAACAACCATAAAACAAAGTTTAAACTTCCAAACCAACCCAAAAGTCCAAAATTGTTCATTGCCAATGGACCTAATTTAGTTAAATTGTTCATTATTGACCCTATTAGTTCAGTCTAGATACTCATAGTCCCCACTATTGAGCTACCTGATTGGAGTGTTGGGGTGCATGTGCAATATCCCCTACTACATTATCCGTGTCACTCTCACAAGCTTCATCCACACGTGTGGTTTGGCCTCTTCCCTCGGCCTTGAATTGTTAATAGTCATTGCCTCTTAGACTGCTCCGTGCCTTGGTTAAGGCCTTTACCCTGAAGTTCCTCAACAACATCATTGCCTACAGCATGTGGACTTGGTCACTTTTTGCACTCCTCAATTGTTGAATACACCATCATCGTCATCAAAGCCCATTTTCGATACTCGGGGTTGGCTACACGTATTTTGATTCTTCAAACAATGCGGTCTTCTCACATATCTTCGCCTAATCCAGGCTCAATAATGTCTTCCTTCAACGCCTTTATCCAAGTTTTCAATGGTCGTCCCCTCCGTCTACACCCTCCATTAACTTGCCAATCTAGACATTTTTTTAATTGGCATCATGCTTGGTCTCCTCTGCAAGTGACCAAACCACGTTAAACGTCTTTCTCGAATTTTGTCCTCTATGAGCGTTACACTTAAATATCTCATAATTCTTTCATTCATAATTTTACCACACATCCATCTTATTATACACATTTCTCCTACCGCCATCTTATATGTAAGTTGTCCCATAGTAGCCCAACATTCTGAACCATAGAGCATGAATGGTCAAACAATTGTCTAATAGCATTTCCCTTTTAACCTTGCGGACATTCTTCTATCACATAATACTCCTAACATCATTCTCCATTTCGTCCAACCAGTTTTAATCCTATGGCCTACATTTTTCCAATAGCCCCATTCTTTTGAATTATAGATCCTAGATATCAAAAACTTCACACTCTGAAACCTCCACGACTTCCATCTCAATTGAATTACTCCTCCCTCGTTATTCATAACCAAAGTTGCACACTAGATATTCTATCTTCGAACAACAAATTCTAAAACCTTTACTCTCTAATGCCTCCCGCCATCTATCTAATTTCTAATCTAAACATTCACTAGCCTCATCAATTAAGACAATATCATCCGCAAACAACATGCACCAAAGTACATTTTCTTGAAGACGTCTCGTCATCTATAACTAAAGCAAAGAGGTATGGACTTAAGGCCGACCATTGATGTAGTCCTACTAATACTGGGAATTCAATGGACACCCCGCCTACTGATTGAACACTTGTTACAACCCTCATACATATCTTTAATGGTATCGACATAACATTGAGACATTTTCTTCCTTCCAAACACCCATCAAATTAACTCCCTATGAACTCTATTGTAGGCTTTCTCCAAATCAATAAAAACCATATACAAACTCTTATTTTCCTCTCGATATTTTTCTATAATTTTCCTAAGCAAGAAGATGGCCTTCGTAGTAGACCTACCCGGCATAAATCTAAATTGATTCTCCAAAACAGTGGTTAAACTCCTAAGTCTTTGCTCTATGACCCTCTTCCAAAGTTTCATTGTATGACTCATAAGCTTTATCCCACAATGTTTAAAAAAGCATTTTTCAGCCTCGAGGCGATCAAGCTTTTTCCGAGGCGAAGCGAGGCATTTTTCATTAAAAAAATATTTAAAATATAAGAAAAAAAAATTACAAACCAAGCTAGACAATAAATAGCAATTACCAATGTAAAAAAAAAAAAAAGTACATAGAACTTTGACTTAGACTCCCTTTATTTAATTCATTTATTTTGTCTTCAAATGCACTAAAACCAAGCTAGACAATCAAGAATAATTACCAATGTAAATTAAAATATTACACACTTAATAACTTTGTAGGAAATAAGAGCCAATCCTCTCACAAATCACAATCTATATTGGCCTTAATGTTAGTTAAGAGTATTTTATGCATATATTAGATCCAATCAGTTTCTCTCTGCTCCTTTTTATATTAGCATTCCTCGTTTCCTGAGAACCATCTCTTCATTAATCCCCCTCTCCTTGCTTTCTTTTTACCATGGGCTGTCAGTCAGTTGTGTGTCCCCCTTCTTTCTTTTTACCAGGGGCTGTCAGTCAGTTGTGTGTCTCGAGAAGTCTTCCAGAGAAGTGATGTCTTTTTCTTGTAATGCTGGTTTTAGAAATTTGTCCAGAGAAATATATTAGTTTCTCTCTGCTGTTTCAGTTTCTCTCTGTGTTTTTAGAGTTCTATATTGGTCTTCATGGAAGAGATTTATCCAGAGAACTCCATGCCTTTGTGTGTGCTCTGTTCTTCCTTTGTTTCTCTCCTTTGATATCTTCTTCTCGTGTTGCTGTTTTTTTAAAATATAAGTAGTGCAAGCTGAACATCAAACAGGTATCTTCTCTGATATCAAACAAATATCTTCTCTGTTTTTATAAATATTAGTGCAAGCTGAAACATCAAACAGACATCTTCTCTGATATCTTGTGCTGTTTTTCTTCTCTAATATCTTCTTCTTCAAACAATCGACTGTAAATATGAAACATCAAACAAGCAGATCTGATTGCAAATCTGAAACATCAATCCCTTATCAAACAGGTGGATTGCAAATCTGAAACATCAAACAAATGTTCTTCTTCTTCTTCTTCTCTGAACAGGTCAACTAAAAATGTGAAACATCAAACAAATCATGGCAAGGGTGACTCGTACGCGTCAGACCGAGTCGACTCGGTACGCTTTACTCGTACAAGTCAGTAATCTGACTCTTACGCACTGTTTAACTCATCTAATGCGTACGTATCAGGGCTGTTTTCTAGCGCTTCGAGTCGACTCGTGCGAACTCATCGCTTTTTAAAACAGTGCCTCTATGGTTCAAGCAGTTCTGAATATTCCTTTGTTTTTATAAATTGGTACCGCAATGATGTGCCTCCACGAATCTGACATTTTTCTAGTTTCTAAAATCCTATCAAAGAGCCTAGTTAGCAATTGAATCCCAACTTCTCCAAGACATTTCCAATCTTCATTCTTTTCAAAGCTTCTCTCACTTCTTTGGCACTAACTCTTCAATGGAACACGTGATGCCTCCCTGTGAAGCATACCCCTCCAAGTTTAACTCCATTACATGCTTCCCATTTGAGTAGGTTCCAAAAGTAATCATTCCATCTATGTAAAATAGTTTTATCCTGCATTAAACTCTTTCATATCATGCTTAGCACACTTAACATGACTCAAATCTCTAGTTTTTCGTTCTCTCGCTTTAACTATCTTGAAGATATCATTCTCCCCTTCCTTTGTACAGATCATCATATGCTCTCTTTTTAGCTTCCCATACTGTTTTACTACTCAACCTCTTACTTAGTTTGCTTATAGAGCCCATAAGCCTCTAGGCATCTATTTTTTTGCTACTCCTTAAAGCATCTTTTCTTTTCCATAATGGTTTATTGCACATCAGCGTTTCACCACCACGTCTCCTTATCACATCCACCTCCTCCTTTGGCCTCTCCTAACTCTTCTTTCGCCCCCCTTCTTATTCGGTTCGCCAAATGCTCAAATAGATATACGCTACTAATCATATCCTTTGGTTTTAAATTCTCCTGACCCTCTGTAGGATAAATCATGTCCTTCAGATGAGATTTGTGTTTCATAACCGATTTTTAACTTTCAACTTCTTAACCCATATTTTTTGGGCAAGAAAAGGAAAGGAAAAAATGTGAGTGTTTGACTTGTGCAGCATAAGCATAACTGATTACGTGAGGGAAACCGTCTATGGTTACAGCCTAATGACAATTTCCTTGGCAAAACGAGACTTTTTAAAATTCTCAGAGGTATCCAATGCGCCTAGTGATCACCAATGACTACGTAGATTCTACATCGCTGGTGAGGACTATGATGTAAGTAGGCCGCAGGGGTCAATCGACCCAAGCATGGTGTGTTGGGAGGTTGTCAGCCCCTTCTTTGAGTGTGGCGGCATAGTTATTAATCTCGGATGTATCGTCCGGTATATATCGTATCAATTACCAACCGATACATACCAGTAACATATCTCGATTTTGCACAGAAAGGGATGTACCAACCAGTATATACCGGTTTATTGGATGTACCGGTCAGTACATCACATGTATCGCGTACCGGCGAGATCCCAATTTCTTTAAATTCAAAAAAAAAAAAAATTTATTTTTTTGCTTTTTTTCACTTTTGACCCTCCTATTATCCCTTATCTGCCCTTTTAGCTTACACCACTTTATCTTCTCTAAGAGAGCTTTTGAGGGAAGAAAAAAAATCATGTAGAAAATTACCAAAATCCTCATATTTGACTTCTTAAAACTCAGAATCACAATCTGTCTCCGTGGATAGTTTTCTTTTTTGAATCAGCGCCTATGCATGTATGTGATCGAAGGTTTGAAGCCTCCACGTGAAAGTTCCATCAGTGGCCATTGTAGGAAATTAAATTTAGTCACTATTTGTATATGGTGAGCATTGGACATGTTTTCGCCCTTTTGAGTGCCTAGGGTCATATATGTTTTGTATATTTTTTTGGTCTTTTTGGATGATATTGATAGTGTTGCACATGTATTAGTATTACATAAATGAAATTGTTTTTTTGACGTATTTGCTTAAAAGTCATATTTGGGTCTATTATATTCTTAATTATTCATAAGATATTTATATATTATTTTTATCCCTCCAGTCACATTTCAGTTATTTTGGGTCACCAATTTTTTTGCCACATCCAATGCTATTATTAACTGTAGGAATGGAATTACGAAATTGTCATTTAGCAACATGACCATTGAACTCAATGTTTTTATTGTACGTCAACAGCCTCCCGAATCCGAGGATATCTGTGAGGTTAACATGATTGAGAGTTTAGTGGAAAATTCTTTTTTGCAGTCCGCTTTAGATGACCCCTTAGCAGCTTGTTTGACTCATTTCAGTTTGGACTTTGATATTGACAATTCCATCAGGGGAGTGAATGTTTTGCTTGATTCAGCCCCTACTATGGCTCCTGGTTTTGCATGGAAGTCTAAAGTGGAACCCCTTCCACTCAGTGAGTCAAAACCAGTTCCTTCTGTCGGAAAGCCACCCAAGCTTGACCTTAAACCATTACCTAACACCCTTAAGTATATGTTTTTAGGTTTTGATGATACTTTACCTGTTATTATTTCGTATGCGTTGACTTTCGAACAAGAAAGTAAGTTGCTAGATGTTCTCAAAGAACATAAGGCAGCACTTGGGTGGACTATATCGGTCATTAAAGGAATAAGTCCTACCATTTGCATGCATTGCATTCATATCGAAATAGTGCAAAAGCTTCACTTGAAATGCAATGTAGATTTAATCCTAATCTTAAGGAAGTTGTACGAGCTGAGATGCTCAAATTGTTGGATGTGAATATTATTTAACCAATATCGGATAGCTCTTAGGTCAGGCCAGTTCGGGTTGTTCCCAAGAAGGCGGGGGTGACGGTAGTCACAAACGATAAAAATGACTTAGTGCCCACCAGCATGACCATTGGATGGTAAGTTTTCATTGACTACCATAAGTTAAATTTTGGTTTCCGAGATACGAGAAACATTTTGACAACTATGTGTGGGGTTTTTTTTCGAAAATGGAAAGTGGGGGCATTGATGAGAGTTGTTGGTGTTAGATCACATGCCCCAAGCAGAAAATCAGTAGATGGGGGAGTTTGATGCCTCGATTTGCATCAATGGGGACTTGGGGAAGGAGCAATTGAGGTGAGGTTAGGGATTGGATATTAGAGAGTATCACTTCACCTCTAGGGGATAAGTTTGAGGCATAGCAAACCTGGACTTGATCAGGGAGGTGAGATGTGATGACTGCTCTTAGAAGTCAACCTTGATCTTCTCTTTGAGAGAGCTACGCTAGTTGTGAATCGCCTTAGCAGATTTTAGGGCCTCCTCAACTATGCATTTGTCATACTCATCCCAATACACATCATCTTCAATCGCAATAATATCTTGGTTACTCTCCAACATCAGATTCATTTGAACTGTCATCTTACGGAGGTTTTCATCACCATCGTACATTCTGTAATATCCAATAGGATGATGCTGATCACACTACTAATTTTACTGACTTTGATAATTCATATTTTCTCAAAAACATCACAAGCGCTCAAAAGATCTTTTGAGCTATGATAAAGAATTGATAAGAAATTGATTAACAGAATCAAATAACCAAAGACATAACATAAAGAAAGACAAGGGTTTGTAAATTAAAAGCTCTAGAACACAATAATAAAACCTAAATCCTAAATCTTATTTCAATTCAACCTCCTGAATACATTTCATTGGCCCTTAGATTTAACTTAAGTGGCCTCCAAGTAATAAAACCGTATATTTCCTAAATAAGTATGGTTATAAATATTAACAAAATATTGGCTCAAGCCTAGACTGTCTGAGCCCAATCCTTTATGCTATTCTTATCAAATATAGTGTAGAAAACAAGTGTCCCGTACTGGTGGGTTTTTTGGTCGAGATGCTGATAAATTAGTGAAACAAAATTTTTAAAATAAATAAAACAATGATCAAGTTAATGAACATACCGAAGGTCCGTATATAAGAACGTGTCCAGGAAGAGGAAGCTTGTAACTACTGATCAACTTCCCAGATTCCGGAGATAAAAGTAATGTCAAACCTGAAGTAGATGTACAAGAAAGTCTAAGGTTCTGGTAACTAAAAGAAAGTGGAATCTAATAGTTGACATCTGTGTGCACTTGCAGATCAGATCCGCTCCGGTGATGTTTCATGCTAAAGTTAACTGATTAGTTGACCATAGCCACTATTGTTCATTTTACTTTGGCAGACCATATATTTCTTTCAATTCTCTTTCTATTCTCGGGGAAAATGAATTAATTAAATTACTAAATATTTCTGAACTTAAATAAAGAAAAGCCAAATTGAAAGGAACACATGAAATAAAAATAAGGGTATGACGAAATATGAAGATTTCGAAGAAAAAAATCATGGAAAAGATACTTGTCAAAGTTAACTGAGTATCATTACCAAAAGTTTGCTGAAAATATTTCGTGAAAATTTTCGAAAATCTAAATTCTCCTTAACCAGAAATATTAGAATTATGATACCATTTATAAACCAAACAGAAAATGCCTTCCAACTTGAGTAACTCTCAGTATGTACAGCATAGCTGATTTTCAGAAAGAAGATATTCCTCCATGGGGAGACCATCTTCACCAAAAACCAGCCATCAGCTCATCTATAGATGGATATAAGGAAAAGACAGATGACTTTTAGAGATGATAGCTAAAATGTGATAGAAGAGATCTATTTAGCTTTTTGTGCTTGTATATGTGAAAGGACATCCAAGGATAAGAGATACATACGATTAATAACATCTGAAGTGGCAGAACCCATCCAACTCAGTGAGGAAATGGTTGAACTTGATATTTTTCCAAAGAGCCTCTCACTAACAGAACCAAGATGTATGGGATCAGCCAGATTCAACTTTCCAAATGGCATTTCTGTATATGTCATATTATAATTGCTTCTTTTTTCATCCCTGACAGATACTTCATATATATCATATTGATCACTATGAGATGATTCAACAGAAGTACTCAATAAGAACAAGATATCGAGTGGCCGTTCTCTAGCCCTTCCATCTTGTGCAAAATGATATTTTTTACTATTCCCCGACTTAACACCAATCACTTCAAATTGGACCAAGGTCTGGTTTCCCAGAATAAGAGAACTCAAATCAACATCCATATTTGCAGTTGCCTCAAGTTGTCCAATACACCACGCAAGAAGAAGACTTTGCAGACCCTTTTCACAATAGGAATCTGCTGAGGTGTCTTCAACTTCATGTTTAGCATAATAAGAAGAAAGAGTGGCACAGACCTCTTCGTGAATTGACCAATCAGTTATTCCTGCATCAGCAACAAAATTATTGACAGAAGATGTATTTTTTGTTTTATGTTGTATGTGGCTCTCAAGGAAACTCGAACCGTTCTCCTGAAGGATGTTATCCGTCTCAGACAATTTAAATCGGCAAGGAGAGAGAGTCAGTGAAGGAATATCCTTCTTTGGAGTAGTGTTGCATCTCTTTACATAAATCCCTGCATGTCCAACTGAACTTAGGAGCTTGAAAGGTTTAAAAGATGAGAAACCACAGAGAATTGAACTGCAAATAGGGACATTTCATAACTCCTAACAAGCAATACATAAAAATGCCTTACTAGAAAAAAATAGTGTTTAATATCTTCAGTTTTTTTTAAAACTGAAGTATCGAAGGTCAACATAGCTAAACATATTAATAAGTAATTTAAAAAGGAAAGTCGCTTTTATAGTTGAATGACCACTCGAGTTTTTTATCTGATAAAAAATTAACTTCATAGAAAAAGAAAACTAAAAACCAAGAAATAAGTCATGAAGGCACTGATGTTCTAACAGTAACATCAACATATAAACAATCCTAATCCCAAACAAGACACAGATAATCAAGAGACATATCA
The DNA here is from genome assembly GCA_963556465.1 of Berberis vulgaris. Taxonomy (NCBI): domain Eukaryota; kingdom Viridiplantae; phylum Streptophyta; class Magnoliopsida; order Ranunculales; family Berberidaceae; genus Berberis; species Berberis vulgaris. Next base: position 75,791,844 of record OY747126.1, read on the forward strand.
AAAGAGACCTATAATAAAGAAACTCTATTATTAAGAACCACAACTAAAGTGATGGATGTCCTCCACTCAATTCCTATATTATGAAATTTTTCACTTAAATATACCCTTTTGAAGCATGCAAAGAGATTTGGAATTCATGTTGATACCTAAGAAAACAAACATGGCTTGTAAAACTTCATGGAGATTTTCGAAATTTGAGATCTAGCTGTTTGATCACCTAGGAATTGAGAAGAACTGAACGAAGAGTAGAGCTTGATTTAACTTTTTCTGCCTTTTTTAAGGCAGCTTTACCATCTTGGGTGATAGGCCTCCTATAAGATTTACATATGCTAGGAGAAGGTATAAAGTGGGTAGTTAGAAATAGCTATTGATGATAGGACAATATTTGATGTAATGAACAAGTTGAGAAGCAAGTTGTTAAGCTTGTTAGTTAGACTGTCAGTGAGCTGGCAATAGGAGAAGTATCACTATAAATAGGAACAGAGAAGGGTAAGGATGTATGCATGAAAATTCTTTTGTCATTAGAGCTATTGCTTTTAAGAGAGTTTCAAGCCTCTCGAAAGCTTGTATTGTATACTTCTTTGTAAAGAAATCTACTTTCTTCAATAAGATTGTTCTGAATTCTTCTTCTATCCTTCAAATCCTATCAAATCTGGTATCAGAAGCAATTCGATTCTGAGGAGTGATGGCTGGAAAAGGTGCTGGAACAAGTGCTAATGCAAGAATTGAGGCCATGGAAGAAGTTGTGGAAGCTGTTCAAGGACAAGTAGGATTGTTAAAGGGAGATTTTCAAGAAATGATGCAAAGGATGGCACAAATGATGAAGATGCAAGAAGAAGCCCTAAAAACTGCTTCTACTACAGAGAAGGATCAAATACCTCCAACCAATGTTGAGGCGCAGAGTCCAAATGGTGTGGTAGGTGGAGGATCTTCATCGCAAGGGTACCAATTTGACAGAAAACACAGAAAATTAGAAATGCCAGCTTTTGAAGGATCAAACCCTGATGGCTGGATCTTAAAAGCTGAGCGATTCTTCTCCTTACAGCGGTACACTAATGAAGAAAATATTGAAGCAGCAATCATTTTCTTTGAAGCAGATGCGCTTCTTTGGTATCAGTGGGAGAGTAAACGACATCCGATCTTTTTCTGGGAGGAGTTTAAAGGATTGCTATTGAAGCAGTTTCGAACCACTCAGGAGGGATCATTGTGTGAGCAATTTCTTGCTCTTCGGCAAGAGGGATCTGTGGTGGAGTATCGAAGGCAGTTCGCCACACATGCGGCGCCACTAGAGACCCTCACTGAGGACATCTACTTGAGCATGTTCATCAATGGTTTGAAACCATCGATTCGAGCGGAAGTGAGGATGCTAAAACCGGGTCAGTTGGGTCGGGCTATGGATCTGGCTCTAAGGGTGAAGGAAAAGCAGGCTTTAATGGGCTCATTCAAAGTGGGCTTTCGACCACAGCACAACCGGCCCCTGGGAGGGCAAAGGAATTATGGATCTGGCCCATTAGGGCACCCCGCGCTGGCACCTTCTAGAGATTTCGATAAATCTCTGGCTAATGACTTCCCTCACCGCTACCATAAGCTAGTAGCTTCCAGAGAGTTTGAGAGGAGTTCAGTTCCAGGAGGGGAGACCAGGAGGCTTTCAGATGCGGAGTTTCAAGCAAAACACGAGAAAGGTTTATGTTTCAGGTGCGATGAGAAGTTTTCGCCGGGCCATCGGTGTAAGAAGAAGGAGGTTAGTGTTCTCATTGCTCAGGAGGAAACTGAACAGGAAGAGGAAGAAGTTCAAGAATGGGGGGAACACAAGGAGTTGGATGTGGCTGAGATAAGCCAAGTGGTGGAAGTTTCTTTAAGTTCGGTCATGGGACTCACTAACCCAAAGACCATGAAGATTGAGGGAGAAATCGCAAGACAGTCAGTGGTGGTTTTGATCGACAGTGGAGCGACACACAATTTTGTCTCCCGGAAGTTGGTGGATCAAGTGGAGTTACCCATCACTTCCACTGGGGTGTATGGGGTCACCATGGGTTCAAGAGATTCAGTTCAAGGGAGTGGGATCTGTCGAGGAGTGCGCTTGATACTGCAAGGGGTTGAGATTTTGGAAGACTTTCTTCCATTAGGGCTCGAGAGCTCTGATGTCATCTTAGGCATTCAGTGGCTGGAGACATCGGGTACAACCTTTATTAATTGGAAGGATCAAATACTACGATTCAGGGTGGGATCAAAGACATTCACTCTCAAAGGAGATCCTTCTCTAGGGCGAAGTTTGGTCTCGTTGAAGACGATGTTTCGTACAATTAAGCAGGAGGGCCATGGGTTTTTAGTAGAGTTGGGAAATATGACAGCACCTTTGAAGGAGGTCTTTGAGGTTCCATCGGTAGTGTCTGAGGTGTTGTTTAGATACCAGACTGTGTTCCAAGCACCATCAGGACTGCCTCCACAAAGGGGATATGAGCATTCGATTATCCTATATGAGGGATCCAGTCCAGTCAGGCCATATAGCTACCCTCAGTTTCAGAAGAATGAAATCGAAAGATTGATTGCAGAAATGTTAGAAGCTGGGATCATCAGGCATAGCGTGAGTCCTTTTTCAAGCCCGGTTTTACTCATCAAGAAGAAAGATGGGGGATGGCGATTCTGTGTGGATTACCGAGCACTAAACAAACAAACGGTTCCAGACCGATTTCCTATTCCCATTATCAATGAGCTGTTAGACGAGCTTCATGGGGCAGTCATCTTCTCCAAATTGGATCTCAAGTCGGGTTACCATCAGATTCAGCTACGGGAAGGGGATGCACCCAAAACTGCTTTTCGCACTCATGAGGAGCACTACGAATTCTTAGTGATGCCCTTTGATCTCACAAATGCACCGGCGATTTTTCAGGCGTTGATGAATTCCATATTCCGCCCCTATTTGCGCAAGTTTGTGCTCGTCTTCTTCGATGATATCTTAGTTTACAGTAAGGGGCTTGAAGCACATGTGGAGCATCTTGAGGTCGTATTGGGTTTACTGCAGAAACATTACTTATATGTGAATCAAAAGAAGTGTAAATTCGGGTGCTCAAGGCTGAGTTATTTGGGGCATGTGATTTCGGCTGACGGGGTCTCGGTGGATCAGTCCAAAATTCAGGCTATGTTGGATTGGCCACAACCCAAAAATATCACTGAGTTAAGGGGATTCTTGGGACTCACTGGGTACTATAGGAAGTTTATACAAGAGTATAGTCAAGTTGCTTGGCCTCTGCTATCACAATTGAAGGACAGTTTTGCATGGAATCAAGAGGCTGAGATGGCGTTCCAGCAGTTGAAACAGATAATGACTAAGGCTCCGGTATTGGCGATGCCCGATTTCTCCAAGGAGTTCATTGTGGAAACGGATGCTTCAGGGTTTGCAGTGGGTGCGGTACTAATGCAAGCACAGCGGCCGATAGCCTTCTTTAGTCAAGTCTTGGGGGCAACGAGCCAAACTCAAGCCCATATACGAGAAAGAACTTATGGCTATTGTCTTGGCAGCTACGAGGTGGCGAGCTTACTTGTTGGGGCGCAAGTTCATCATTCGAACTGATAAAAAAGTTTGAGATTTCTAATGGAACGGCGGGTAATTGGGCCAGAGTACCAGAAATGGGTAAGTAAGCTATTGGGTTATCAATTTGAAATTCAGTATAAAATGGGGTCCTCCAACAAAGCCGCAGATGCTCTATCAAGGATCCCTTCTCTTACGTCATGTTCCCAATTCAGCTTACCTACATGGCGTGATTGGAAGGCATTAGAAATTTTGGATGACACTACTCTACAACAATGGAAACAGGCAGTCATGGAAGGCTTGGGTCGTCCTAGATTTATGGTCATACAAGGCTTGTTGCATTACAAAGACAGGTTGGTCATTCCGCGGTCTTCTTCACTTATTCCCATTCTCTTCAAGGAATTCCATAATTCAACAGTAGTGGGGCACTCAGGGGAGACTAAGACATACCAGAGAATAGCCAAGGAGCTATATTGGATTAGGATGAAGGCGGATATTCGGAAATTAGTCAGTGAGTGTGAGGTTTGCAGCGCAACAAGACAATGGCCACTACTCCAGCAGGTCTTCTTCAACCTATTCCCCTGCCTACTCAAGTATGGGACGAGGTTACTATGGACTTTATCGAGGGGTTGCCAATTTCAAGAACAGTTGATACCATCTTGGTTGTAGTAGATCGTTTGAGTAAGTATGCTCATTTCTCTGGATTGAAACATTCGTTCACGGCAGAGGGTGTAGCAAGCGTCTTTTCTAAGGAGATTGTTAGGCTTCATAGCACACCAAAGTCCATAATTTCAAATAGAGGCAAGGTTTTCATCAGCAATTTTTGGCGGGAATTGATTAGATTGCAAGGCACCAAGTTGAAACATAGTACGGCTTATCACCCTCAAACAGACGGGCAATCCGAGGTACTCAATCGTTGCCTGGAAACTTATCTGAGATGCTTCACTTTGGAAAAACCCAAACAATGGTCCAAATGGTTACCTTGGGCTGAATATTGGTATAACACGTCTATGCATTCGGCTACAGGATACACTCCTTTTAAAATTCTATATGGAAGGGATCCACCACCCTTACTAGTAGAGCAGTTGTTATTGGAAAGGGACAGCATTTTGGAGAAGCTTCATATGCATTTATTGAGGGCACAACAACGTATGAAACATTATGCGGATAAGTCAAGGCGGGATGAGACATTCGAAGTGGGAGATAGAGTGTTCCTAAAGGTCAGACCTTACCGCCAAAGATCCTTGGTGAGTCGAGCTAATCAGAAATTATAGCCCCGATTTTATGGACCCTATGTGATTGTAGCGAGGATTGGTCCTGTGTAAATTGGACCTGCCATCTTCCACACACATTCATTCAGTGTTCCATGTCTCTCAGTTACGTAGAGCAAAGGGGCCTTGTTCACATGTGAGTAATGAGTTCGAATTGTTAGTCCAACCTGAATTAGTGTTGGATGTTCGCCATACTGCTAAGGGTGAACCAAGTACTATGGAAGTTTTGATTAAATGGCAAGGTTTACCAGCTTATGAAGCAACTTGGGAGGATTTCAGTCTACTACAACAACAGTTTCCTTCTTTCCACCTTGAGGACAAGGTGCGTCTTTGGGGCGGGGGTATTGATAGGCCTCCTTAAGATTTACATATGCTAGGAGAAGGTATAAAGTGAGTAGTTAGAAATAGCTATTGATAATACGACAATATTTGATGTAATGAACAAGTTGAGAAGCAAGTTGTTAAGCTTGTTAGTTAGACTGTCAGTGAGCTGGCAATAGGAGAAGTATCACTATAAATAGGAACAAAAAAGGGCAAGGATGTATGCATGAAAATTCTTTTGTCATTAGAGCTATTGCTTATAGGAGAGTTTCAAGCCTCTCGAAAGCTTGTATTGTATACTTCTTTGTAACGAAATCTACTTTCTTCAATAAGATTGTTCTGAATTCTTCTTCTATCCTTCAGATCCTATCATTGGGATTCATTGTAAAATTTTGTAAATATTACTATGGAATATTATCTTTAAAAATAAACAAATTAACTGAATGAACAAAACAGAAAAGAGACCTGACTGTATGATAGACTTACATGAGTGTGCGCCTGCTCTTAAATAAAGCTGAAGACATTGAGGAATCATAATATGTCCTTGCGCAACCAACTCTGAATATACGAGACGAACAACTGCATGCCTAGTAGCCTCCTTAATTAAAGCCCCAAGCTTTACTTCTTTTGTAGTTGAACTGTTTTTACTTGATATCTTGCTTTTTCTATTCTTAGTATTTTCCTTTCTGGGGACTATATTAACTACTTGAAGATTATCGAACGATGAGTACTTCGCTGTTTCCGGATGAATTAAAACAACAGAAGTAAGAACCACATTTAGGTCAATGCCATTGACCTCACATCTGTAAACCATTTTACTCTTTGGATCTTGAACACGTAATAGAGCCTTCAGTGTGGACTGCACATTTTCTGACGGCTGCACGTAGGAAGCGTTGCAGGAATCCATGTCTGTCTTGCGTCTCTTCGGTGCAACTGCAACTTCAGTTCCTGGTACAAGTTGCACTGAGGAAAAATCTATGAATTAGCATTGGTTCAGAGTAGCAAAAAACAAAATAGCTTCACTACAGCAGGTGACCAAGAAAAGCAAGCACATGGAAGAACAGGGAAGTTTATGGATAAATAGATAATCACACAACACAACTTATAAAATTGATTTCTCTATATAACCAAACTAACAAAGAGAACAACAGAAACATAATTAACAAGTTAATGCAATCTAGAGGAATCACTTCGAAAACAGTTAATGCTGGAAAGGAAAGTTTAAGAGCAGTTGGTAAATCAATTCTTTTCAGGAACATCTGAATTACTGCCCTAATGAAGATATATTTAACAAATGAATTAATTTCTATAACAATAGGATTAAAAGCATTGGCACAAGGGGGGAAACACACAATTTACAAATATGACCAAAAGAAATGAAAGACGTTTTTCACAAACATAATGAACATAGATTTTCAGGCTCTACAAAATAATGCAAAAGATAGCATCACAATGAGTTCATTGTACCACCTAGATATTTTTCATATGCAAGGAATACTCAATTTGTTTTTTTGAAAAATGACTTTAAAGGCCTACTTCATAAAATAGACCATTTAGATATCGTAGTTGATGTAATGGCTAATTTGTGCCTACTTTTATACTTTTATGACTAACAAAGACTCTTTTATTAACCCAGGTTAACTCATAAAATTATATGACACCTTTACCCCTCCTAAATAAATAGAAAACCTAATTTTATACTTTTATGACCAACAATGACTATTTTATTAATAATTCTAAATTATTTTTTTACCCTTAACCCCCCACCCCATGTTGCTAATAAGTATAGATATTAATGATTCTAATTATGAGCAACCTATTATAATTTTTATAAGTTTTCATTGACTGACAAGTTAATTAAATTATCATGCTAAGGTTTGGTAAACTTGATGATTAGAAATTCGATTTTAATTATTTAATAAATTAATTTGATTAACTTGTCATAAATTTTAGAAAAGTTTACAGGTACTCATGCATTACCTTTCTTAATGATGATTAGAAATTTAGTTTTAATTATCATCGCTTCTTATTCCATAATGTAGTTAATAAAATAAATTTTTCCACTATCAAAATTTGATTTTATAATCTTCAATGCATGAGTACTGTAAAGTAATATATTTTATTCTCTTTCGCTATTTAGTCACAAGCTATCTACTACAGAGCATGATTATAGCCTCAGAGGTAAAATGAGAACCATTATTGAATAAGATATTTTCATGTAAACTGAGAATTGAAGAAAAAAAATGTTCTTCAAACTCATATATATTTTCACAACCAGTCAAATCAAACACATTCAGAGTGACAAAACATTCAAGAATAAAAAAAATGCAACCATTAATTTGTAGCTAACAAATGTCATAAAATAATTGCTCAAATTGCAATTAAAGAACAAGATAACATAAAATAAAATAAATAATTAATTAATTAATTAACAAAAAACAATAATGATTAATGGGGTGGGAGGGGTTAAGGGTTAAAAAAAAGTAAAAATAACAAAAAAAATAAAAATTATAATCATTAATAAAATAGTCTTTGTTGTTAACAAAAGTATAAAATTAGGTTTTGTATTTGTTTAGGAAGGGTAAATATGTCTAACATGGGTTAATGAAATAGTCTTTGTTGGTCATAAAAGTAGACACAAATTAGCCATTACATCAACTACGATATCTAAATTGTCTATTTAAAAGTAATTTTTCATTGTTTTTTCTTTCATAAATACAATTTTCTCTTTAAAAATGATGGTAACCTTGTAGAGAAAAAAAAAAAAGGGAAATGTTTAATCCAACAGTAAGAATCTAGAAGACATGTGATGAAATTGACATGTCTAGAAACTCCTCAACACTCCCCCAACCTATAGTCTCTTATCTTTTTGTTGACATGATGATTAATTAAAAAAGGACACAGATAACAACACACCACACCAGGGTACCTCTTGTATAATCCTTTGGGCCCCTGAATGTAACTGCCGAAGGATGGACACAATATATATTTCTTTTGACTACCCAACATAATGGAAGAATGCATTTAGAGACAGCTATCAGAACATTTATAGGTCCCTGTCCCACCTCATTATGGGAGTCCAGAATCAGGTTTCCAGGCACCTGGGAGAGAATAATGAAAACCCTAGTCGGGTTAGAGCCAGGTCAGGGAAAGGGCACACTTGCCCCCACTAAGTTCATTACTCTTTATAAAGAACAGCTATTAGTTTTAAGTTCACACAGACCATAGCCCTTATGTTCAGTGAGAATCCAATTCTCCATCTGATTCCAACATGACTAAGTTGAAACTAATAAAGTCGGGATAAATCCACATTGCTTGTGGAAGTAAAGCACTGCTAGAGGCCAGCAAAGCTAAGATATGAAAGGAGTCAATTTTACTAGTTGACTGGTCTCTTTGAAGAGAACTTGCCCAAGGCCCATTGCCTTTTATAAACAATTAAATCTTTAACTTCAATTGTGATGCTCCAGGCATTGTCAAGGTGGATGTTAGGGGAACAGGTATGGGGCTGCATATGCTGAACCCTACCCCGCCCCATTACCATCCAAATGCAATTTGAAGGAATAAATGATGAACATGGATATTAGTATATAATATGATTTATGACTTGAAATTAGAATCAATTGAATAGGTTAATATATCATTAATGAATGTCCTTATTTTAATGTTGAAATTAAAAAAAAATATTGAGGAATTGAATCCATGTCCATTGTATTCCTTGCCTCCTTGGATTAATTTAAAAAAAAAATTATAAAATTAAAAAACATTAAAAGCATTCATATCTGCAATCCATTCTTTGCTGCAAATCTAATGTGTATTTTTGTGCTCCAAACTGAAGCTGCAAGCCAGTCCCAGCTATTCCATGCAAGGAATGGATTGTGATTTCGATTTTCGAGGTAATTTCGATAAGTTGATTTTAAGAAATATTTCGTTGTGTATAGAAAAAACGTAAACATTTCGGTTGTAATTGTGAATTTATCAATATAATTTAAGCATTTTAAACTCTTAAATACTACATAAAGAGTACTACAAGACTCATAATGTCATACAAACAATATATTGCATAAGAATCACTTGTACAACAAAATATTAATACTAAATTAAAGTTTAAACGGGTTAAAATGTAGGAAATTTGAGATTGGTCTAACGAAAAAAATTAATATTTCGGATTTCGAAAGAAATTTCGATAACTCGAAAAAGAAAAATATTCGGTGAAATTTCGACATTTTTCGAGAAATCACATTTCTTGGTTCCATGTTATTGCAAGGTTTGTGTACCATGCTGACAACAGAGCTAAACATATCTAGAATCATGTTTCACATGCATGAGCTGTTGATGTTCACTCAATGCATGTCTCATAACTCCATGAACACAAAAGCAAACCTCATACTTTGATTTGTGCCAATTAATCTTTTTTTACTCCTACTTTTTGGTGTTTATGGCCCCTCAACTGGTGACAAGCCAAAGAACTCCATTGAAACATAAAATCATTCTTCAACAATTTATCCGTGTTTTAATGCAACTTGCAAGTCATGACAAAATATTTTATCAAATAATAATTGGAGTATGGCAATTATTCTTGGTAATACAAAAAGATATTCTTAGTTATTGTGAAACAATCCTCTTAAACATGAAAACAATTTTACACAGATCTCATAATTCAATTCAGTAGCATGAACATATGGAAATGGAATGTAACAACGGGATAAAGTTCATCTTACCTACCGATTTTTTAGGACAAGTTGAAACCACGAGAAACAGAACAACAGTGTTGTGCAACCACAAAGGAAATCGCATGCCTTCGTGAACAATGCCAACCTACACTCAGTTTAAGGGTTGTCACTTATCACGCATTGTGATGCATAAAAGCAGCAAAATGATTCAATACATCTAGAAACAGGATTGGAAACATACATATATGACTGAAACTAAATTTAAGTCATTTATGCTCCCAAACATATTTGGGACTCTCACTCAAACTCCCAATAACACCAGATAAAGGTGACATTAATATTATAACATTCAAATGTCATGGAAAAATATATTAGTTCGAATGGATCTCATCTTCTTACTCGCACAGCTTCAATTTACATTTGAAAAGGATTTCAAGGAAATAAATGCCAATTTATTAGAGTCTGTTTGGTAAGCCAACTTTCGTAGGAAATGGAATCTAATACTCATTTTAAGCGAGTTTTCGCTATTTGGTTGTCCATTTAATGACAGGAAATTGATTCTGCAAGAGACTGATTTTCCCATTACTCAGGAATTCCGAGGGAGGGCCTCGAAATCGAAATCCACGGAATCGGCTTCAATTTCCATGCTACCAATCAAATCTTTAATGAAAATGAACTGTCTAGGACATATTTGTAGAGAATGTTTGGTCTAAGATTGCCCTTCCTTGTGAGAAACAAGTGGGAGTCTACTTGAAGCTTTGTGGTCTATACTTAGACCATCCACGAAACTTTTGTAACACCTTGAATGGGCGGGCAGTAAGCTTGGTAGGCTACCAAGTGTATTATAGTCTCACATTTCCTAGGTGAGGGAAGGGGTGAGTTATATATGTGCAAATTTATATCCCATTGTATGACGCGTTTTAAAGCTGTGAAGGTGGTTAGGCCCAAAGCGTACAATATCATATTAATATTATGTAGATCGAGTCGTGACATAATAATATTAGAGGCGAACCTAGCCGGAAGTGTGCCAACGAGGACATTGGGCCCTCTAATGAGGTGAATTATAACACCTTGAATGGACGGACAGAAAGGCTATCAGACTACCAAGTGTGTTATAATCCTTCATCACCTAGGTAAGGGAAGGGTATGAGCTATACATGTGCGAGCTTGTATCCCCTTGGTATGATGCGTTTCAACGTCGTGAGGGTGGTTAGGCCCGGACAATATCAAACCATGTGGATAGGTTATGACAACTTATCTTAACGAAAGCTATCGGGTTGAAGTTGTCATTGGAATCTCAAGGAATGCGGTTGCCTTAGATCAAGAAAGGATCAAAAGAATCCATTGGATCCAACTATCTCAAAGGGGTGTAATGTTGTCTCAAGATGCGTTCACGTTAAAATTGATAAGATTAGCGGTGAATTCACAATAGCCAAGGCTCTCAAGAAACCACAAACATATTTGGAAAATGAACTTCAAGAGACTCGCACTCACTGAGATGAAGAGAATCACAAAGAAGAAAACCCTCATTGTTGTTGTGGGGGCTGCAGAAGTAAAGACCCGTCTTAAACATGAATTTTAGATGATCGTTATCTATTATCTTTTGATTTGAGTAAAGAAGAACCCATCTTTTGGGCGTTGTTAAGACTCAATCAGAGGTGATAGCTTTGTCATGTAGAGTTACCTTGTGTAGGTAGAAGTTTACTCTTTTATTTGGAAATTTTATTGCACAAGCTGAAGTTAGGAATTTATTTATGTTATTTTGGACGTTGTTACTAAAAGGAATTGTTCCCTGTCCCAGACTTATAGCAAGCTGCATTTATTTTGAAAAAAGAACACACATACTTCTTGACTAAATCACTATCTGGCGTTGGGGGAGGAGTTTTCTTCTTAGCCAGTCATCCACAACGTCTCTGGCGGGTGTTGCTTGGTTAGAAATTAGATGGACGAAGTTTAGGTCGTCAGGTAGTTAAGTTTATAGATGGAGCACCACAGAAGGTAGGGAAATAATAAGGTCACGGGGTAAGGTATCAGATTTTTAATTCTTCTCTAACACCCAAATCTGATCTCTAAGACCTTACAACCAATGATAATATAGCATTCAATGGTCATATTCTCTAACAAAAACCCGTTAAACAGCAATGACTGCTAGCTTAGCTAGTCTCGTTTGATGGTATCACAAATCTAGGATTCTAACCCAGGCGAAGGCATTTTATGGTTTAGGGATCCATTAAACCTTGTTTTCCTTCAAAAACTAATAAAACTAGTTAAATAATACTTCACATAACTTTCTAACTACAATCAAGATATGGATTATTGAGCAACTGAGACAATATAATGAACTCAGCATGTATTACTTAAGCACCTGTTTCAAAATAGCTGCCTCTGCATGTTCTGAATTAAGCTCCAAAATTTCCCAATCATCTTCATCATTGGGTTCTATACTGACCATTGTAGCTTTTGTCAATTGGGTAACAGCTCTAACTTGCACGATCACATCATTGGGCAGAGAAATGCATTCTGCCAGTTGTTGAGCAACCTAAAAAGATTGATAAAGGAAATTAAATCATTAACGTGAGAGGAGAAAAAGAAGATTCAAATTGCATTGATGGTATGCAGAAGCACATAATGCAATATAAATGTGAGAAAACATCCAATCTAAAAGGGTTTGAGAATCAATTCTTATATTTGACACCTTTAGTCTTTTCTTTTTTTCAAGTAAGTGAGCTCTAAAGGACCCTCAAACCTTTTAAGGATCGTCAAATCATAAAATGAACTTCTTCATGTTTTCAGCAAAGGAACTAAGAATCAACTCATGGAACTCCAAGCTAGGTATTAAACTCGCTAAATGATTTACTACCATGGTGGTCCCTAACTCATTCCTTAAACTACCTTCCTTATATGCACAAATCATTGGTTCATTCATCATTAGAAGGTGAATCATACTTCATCAAGCATTTTTTTCCCTCAAAATGTAAGAGAAATTAGAATAAAGCTCCAGTCATAAGCGAACTCGAAAAGTAACATGACACTTCTCTCTTTGGGGTAGAGGTAGATAGTCCATCATCTATGTATTTTCCATTGGCTTTCATAAGTAGAGTAAATCTACGAATACCCAATCTGAAACCCACTTCCTTTGGTAGTTCCTCTTCTCTAGGACAAATTGCATCATGTTCTTCATGGGCATCAATATCATCATCCTCCAAAATATTCTCACTCGAATCCTTGGTGTAAACCATATCACTTTCTATATTTAGAATGGATAATTTGTTGCTTAGAATGGGTTTTTTAGCTCCTCTATTTCCTTGGCAGTGCTAGGCTGAGCTTGAGCTTGGTCAACATCACCCTCACATATATAGTTGTTATTTTGCTCATAGTGAATCATCTCTTCATTCACTGACTGCTTCTCGATTGCCTCTTCGGTGGGTTTTTTCTCTATTTCTACTGCTTTGAAACCATTCGCCTTGCCCATTGTCTCCATGATGCTGCCCCCTTGTGTCACCCACTATTCCAATATTCTTTTGTCAAAAGGGCATGGTGTCCTGCATGAATTTTTACTTGACGGTCTCCCAGTCCCAGCCATCACTCTCTTCCTTGCTAGAGTTGCTTGGTTCTTGTTTTTACAACCATACATTGTGTTTTTTGCTTGTCTACCCTTCATTTTTTCTAGATGAGTTTTTCTAGTGCAAGTCGAGGGAGTATGATCAAACAAAAAAAATGAACACTACTTATATCTCACATTTCTTATTTGCATCTTTGGCTCAACTCTCTAAATATCAATCATCTTCCCAATACTATGTATCCATTTATCTACCTTCACCCAGAAAATACCTAACCTTTCTTTTATTGTTCCAATTTTTCTATAATTGTTATTCAAATTGCACTTTCAATAACTTGGAAAATGAATCTAAAGGCGTCTATCCTGAAACATTTGACAATATAAGTTAACTGGATTTCCAAATTCTAGGTATATATTTATCAAGTTCCCTATACTTTATTTACTATTGCATCTTCTACTGTTCTACAGTGTGTCAACTCTTGCTCACAACTCAATTCTAGTGCCCGCATCAATTCTCTATCATTATGTGCCAACCGTCACCAAGCTCCTCCCATGCATGTTGCAAATACAAAACTTAGGGCTACTAACTAAAAAGATTGTTAAAGAAAAATAGCAGCATATAATTTTTGAATTAAAGCATAAGTTTATTATCCAATACATGAATGGCCTCATGCAAAATATAGCTCATTCTTTTTAAGAATTTCAGAACCCCATACTACTATATTAAGGGGCCAAAACAAAAACCCAAACTCCACCAAATATCGTCTAATTAGTTAAACAAATTGTGTAGTCAAAACCAAACAAAATGAGGGAATTGGATTGGATTGGATTGTGAAACCAAACTAGTGAATTGTTGCCTTATATCAGAAATTGAATGACCAAGAAATCAAAGGGGTTTGGAAAAATAGATGCTTTCATTAGTTACCTCGATTGCTGAAGAAGAGGAAGCAGAACCAGACCAAGCAACGTGCCAGAGATCATGATTTGTTGGGGATCGAAGCTCGAGAGCGAGAACTGGAGGAAGTGGGTTGGAAGAGGTTGATTGAAGGATTTGAATGAATGAGAGAGGGAGAGATACGAAGCAGCTCTCTATCCCTCCCACAACTCGAACCTCCAACTCCATATCTCTCTCTCTGCTTCTCTTTTCTCTGTCGTTTGAGTGTTTTGAAGTCAATCGCTTGTTCAGTGTTTTGAAGTCAATCGCGAGAACATGTATTCCGATTCCCAAGAAATTTGTTGGCTTTAGTAGGGTAGTTTTGTCATTATCCAATAAGCAAAAATCAACCATTGGATGGGGAACTAAATTAGTAAACGATTATAACCCCACTTCACTCTGATGAACACTTTTCGGTTTGGCCCTCCCAACTTTTTAGTATTTACAAGAAAAATCAGGTAAAAAGTATAAGGTGTATTTATGTTATTCGAATAAAAAACAATATTAAAAAAATTTACTATTTTACTCAACCATAATTATACTATTTATAATCGAAATCAGCCCTGTAAATATTCATTAATTATACTTAAGTCTTTAATATATTTTATTTTAAACCCTTCAATTATCTATAAATTATAAAAAAAAAAAAGACCCTCATATTAACTTGGGATTTTTCATTTTATCCTCCATAATTTTACAATCAAAACCAGCATTTTTCAAACATTGATTAATTATACATATGTCCCTGACATAATTTATCTGAAGTGTCTTATTTATTTATAAACTATGCATAGGCCCTTAAAATTATATATAATTATTTTGTTTAGAAATTCATCAATACTTTTTTTTTCTTTTAATGAATTGTTGTAATAAAATAAAGATAAGTACTGAATATTTGCGCACATAGAAGGTTGAATTAACAATAATCATGCATTTAATCTGATTTTTGCATTTTGTTTTGTTTCTTAAATTCATACTATTTACAAGGAAAAATAAAGTTGGGAAAAATGACAAATGGTATTTGTGTTTTTTTTATAAATAAAATTTATTATGTTGCCTCCATATTTTATACTTTTTACAATTAAAATCAGCATCTTTTAAACATTATTTAATTATACCTAAACCCTTAAGATTATTTATTTAAAGCCCCCAATTATCTATAAACTATAAATATGCACTTACATCTAAAGTTTTGGATTTCCATTTTGTCCTCCACATTTCATACTTTTTACAATGAAAACTAGTTTATCTCAAATATTGATTAATTATACCTAAGCCCCCAATATAATTTATTTGAAGTCTCATAATAATCTATAACTATAAATAAGCTCTTATAATAGTGAGAGTGTACTATTTGGTTACTTTGGTTGTCCTATTTTACCGTTCGAATTTTACACTTTATAATCAAACCCTATCAAATACTAATATATTAACCAAAAAAAATAATTATAATGTCGGTCGAGGGCATACAACAAGTATGTTTTTCTATTTTACCCTCTGAACTTTATACTTTATAATCAAAAGCCATGTCAATCACTAATATATTAATCCAAGAAAAATGATCCTAGGGCGGGTCGATGACATGCAATACGTGCATTGAATTAAGGAAAAAAATTTATTTAGTCAAATCCCCTAAATTTTTAATTTTTACTTATTATTGAATTTTTAAAATAAAATAAAAATATTGAATATACGCGCACGTATAGCGCGTGCACACCCTAATTATTAGTAATGGTAGATAAAGTGCATCAAGTGAGAAAATTTCAAACCCATATTTAAATGGGAATCAGAAGAGGACCCCTTTGTTGGAAATTCATGATTTTTGAAGAGCATCCATTGAACTTTGAATGTACAAATGAGAAATTGAAGTGATCGATAGAGGAGAAATTGTTACATGAAGTTTTACCTTTAAGATTTGGAAAACAAAGAGACACGGAAAGAGGGAGAAAGTCGTTGTGGTGGTGTTTGGCATTGTTTGTAATGCCATGGATGAAATGTTATTGTCTATGCATGAATGACAAGTGGAGATAATTAAGACCAATCGCCCCTAAACGAATTGGTTGAACTCAAATGAATGAAAAAATGGTAGTAAAAATGTTGTGAGCGTAAACGAGGGAGATAAATGTTACACTTAAGTGGAAGGTGCATATGAGTACAACTTGTCAGTATCCTATAGAATGTATTTATCCAATAAGTACAAGTAATTGAATGTCGGTATGGAGCTTTGGTTCTCCTCATAAGCCAGTAGACCAGGAAGCAATTAGTGAGCATCACCCCTTTAGTAAGAGCCAGATAAATTAAATATGCAATATTACGAAATGCAGTGTTGATTCAAGTTTTGTTCTCTTAAAGAAAATAAATAAATAAAACTGAAGAGAAAATGAGCGTAAAGAAATTAGAATGCTGAGAAATAACATATATATTGTCACAATGGAGAATACAGATTTTTTGTTTTTGTTTTTAATGTACATCAATAGATGGGGTTATATAATTTTGTATAACTAGGAAAGAATATCATCATCTTCCAATATACAAAAGATCTTATAATATCTTTCTATATACAAAAGATCATATAATTTTGCATATTACTAATTAAAATCAATTATGGATCGTATAATCTTGCATAATGATGTCATTGTAACATATATCACATGCAGGTAAAAGTAGGGTTGTTGATGTTAGTTGATATTATTGTTGATGCATGTGCACATAACTTGAAAAGAATTGTATTGAAATATTATTGTATTGATTCATAGATTAAATACAAGCTTATAAAGCTAAACCTGACCTAACCTTGTGGAGATAGGAAACATAAGACTTCTATTCTATTCTGACTTTCCTAATGTATCATATTATGTAACACTTTCCTACTTTGTAACATAGGTAGACTTCTTTTCTTTAACACTCCCCCTCAAGTTGGAGTGTATGTTTGTAATACCCAACCTGCTAAGAAGATTATCAAATTGATAAGTGCTCAAAGCTTTAGTGAACAAATCCGTCCGTTGATGTAGTGTTCCAACATGCTCAGTCTGAATAGTACCCTCTTGTATCTTTTCTCTAATCAAATGACAATCAATCTCTATATGCTTCGCTCGCTCATGAAAAACCGGATTAGATGCAATATGGAGTGCAACCTTGTTGTCACAAAACAAGATAACTACCTGAGGATGATTAATGTACAAATCATTAAGAATGTACCTCAACCAGGTTAACTCACAACATGTAGAAGCCATGGCCCTATATTATGCTTCAGCTGTAGATCTTGCCACTATAGTTTGTTTCTTAGCTTTCCAAGAAATTGGTGAATTGCAAAACATGACACAATAACCTGTAATGGATCTCCTAGTATCTCTACATCCAGCCCAATCTGCATCACAATAAGCTTTCAACTGTAATGAGCTGGTGGAAGAAAAAAAAATATCATGTCCTGGTGAAACCTTGATATACCTCAAGACCTTGTGTGCAACATCCAAATGTGGTATCCTGGGCTTGTCCATAAATTGACTTAGGACATGTATTGAATAAACCAAATCTGGTATCGTTATTGTTAAGTATATCAATCTTCCAACAAGTCTGCGGTATGTTGCAGGATTTGGTAGTAAATCTCCATCATCCTGTGTGAGCACCAAGTTTTGATCCATAGGATAACTTAAAGGCTTTGCTCCAAGATACCCTGTGTCCTCCAATATTTCAAGTGCATATTTTCGTTGAGATAAAGCAATCCCTTTGGATGACCTCGCGACTTTAATGCTAAGGAAATATTTCAATTTTCCTAAATCTTTGAGTTTGAACTTTGCAGCCATAAATTTCTTTGTTTCTTCAATGTATTGGAGATCATTACATGTCAATATTACATCATCAACATATACAAGAATTGCAGTAAAGTTGTTACCCTTGGATCGGACGAATAATGAGTAATCAACCTTAGACTGATTGTAGCTTGCTGATATGAGAGCAGAGGATAACTTAAGGAACCATTGTCTCGAGGCTTGCTTGAGACCATATATGGACTTGTTCAACTTGCATACTCGAGTCTCCCCTTTCGATCGAATCCAGGAGAAAGACTCGTGTACACATCCTAAAAAAGAACACCATAAAGAAAAGCATTGTTGACATCAAGTTGACATAAATGCCAACCCTGTGTGGCTGCAAGTGCAAGGAGAATACGAATAGTATTCAATTTAGCAACAGGAGCAAAGGTCTCTTTGTAATCAATACCTTCAACTTGACTGTATCCTTTAGCCACAAGAAGGGTTTTGTAGCGTTCAACACTACTATCTGGATTAAGTTGGATCTTATAGACTCATTTACAACCAACTGGATGCTTACCAGGAGAAAGAGGTAGTAAAGTCCAAGTGTTATTAGTTTCTAGAGCATCAATCTCACTTCTCATGGCTTGACGCCACTTTGGATCTTGCATAGCCTGCATAAAAGTGGTGGGTTCTTTGACTAAAGAAAGGGAAGTGGTGTAAGCCTTGTGAGAGGTAGATAAATGGTCATAGGAAAGAAAATCAAAAAGGTGGTTAACAATACTTGTAGAAGGCCCAACGTTTGAAGCAGATGAGTGAGACGATCGGGAAGGCAATCGAGAATCGAGATGATATTGTTGAAGATAAGATGGTTTACGGGTGGCACTAGTGGAAGTGCGAGGTGGGAGAAGTAGGTCTAAGGGTGGAACAGGGGCAGGGCGACCACTTGGGGTTGGGTTTCCCCCGGTCGGTGACTGAGACATCGGATTGGGCGATCGGTCGGTAGGAGTGGTCCGATTGGTCAGAGAAAGGCACTGTTGAAGGATCAAAAAGCGGAGCATGAGCGACCAATCGAGAAAGTGTGTCGGACTAGTCAATGAGGTGATTGTGCATTTTGTCAAAAAAAATAAGGAAAAGTCTCATCATGAAAGATGATGTCACGAGAAACAATGACCTTTTTGTGGGTGAGATCATAGACTTTGTATCCTTTTTGTCCGTGAGGGTATCCAAGAAATACACATTGACTAGAACGAGCATCAAATTTGCTAGGACGTTGGGCATGTGTGGAAGCGAAACATAGACAACCAAAGACTCGAAGGTGAGAGTAAGTGGGTGGTTTGTTGGAGAGAAGTTCAAAAGGCGTTTTGCCTTTAAGCACAGAGGACGGTGTGCGATTAATGAGATAGGCAGCGGTGAGAATTGTTTCTCCCCAAAAAATATTTAGGGAGATGTGCTTGAAACAAAAGGGCATAAGCAACATTCAAAAGATGTTTATGTTTGCGTTCCGCCACCCCATTTTGTTGGGGCGCAGAGACACAAAAAGTTTGATAGGTAATGCCTTTTGAAGCATAAAAATCAGTGAGAAAAAATTCAAGTCCATTATCACTGCGAATAGTTTGAATTTTGGAAGAAAATTGGTTTTCAACATAATTACTGAAAGAAATTAAGAGTGTGTGTGTGCCAGACTTGTGTTTCATGAGATAAATCCAAGTACATCGTGTATAATCATCAACAATGGTGAGAAAATAACGCGCTCCAGAAAGGGAAGCAACGTGATATCCTCCCCAAATGTCAACATGTAATAAGGAAAAAGGAACAATACTCAAAATATGAGATAAAGGAAATTTATTTCTAGTTTGTTTGGCCAAAAAACAAATAACACATTTATTGGAATCACAAGTACTAGCATCCCGAAAAGATACATGAAGGAGATGAAGAATTTTATCTGAAATGTGACCTAGGCAATTGTGCCATAACACAGGGTTGTTGTCTCGAGTGATGTAACAAGTGGTGGAAGTTGTGGGTGGTGTCGTCCATATAGTATAAACCATCAAGCTCAGTTGTTATCCCAATCATCTTCCCCGAACGAAGGTCATGTATCAGACAAGAATTGTTGAGAAAAATGGTGAGAATGAGAGATTGTTTTGTGAGTTTGCTAATGAAAATTAAGATTAAGATTAAAAGAGGGAACACAAAGAACATCATGCAAGATAAAAACAAAAGAGAAAGTCATGGTGCCAATGTGTGTAACAACAGCGAGTGTACCATCAAGAAGCTCAACGGTTCGATTGTGGACAGATTTGGAAGAGATGAGTAAATGAGGGTTATGAACTATATGATCAGTCGCGCCGCTATCAAGGATCCACAATGAACGAGAGCCACTAGATTTGAGAGAGAGTACTTTACCTGTCAATTCTGTAATAGAAATGACATTACCAATATTGTGACCCTTGGACTTGTTGTGGAGCAAGGCCATGATTTGCTTGCACTGCTCAGAAGTGAATGGAAAATGATTGGATAGTTGCACATCAAAAGAAGTGGACACATTATTACCCCTAGGATGATCTTTCTGAAAACGTCGTTGTTTAGTATGATCGGCTCTCTTAAATTTCCAACAATTGTCGATAGTGTGGTCTTTCAATCCACAATAATCACAAGTGAGATGAGAACGACAGTCAGCAACAGTATGACCTACCCTGTCACATGTTCCACATTTGACGTCGGGATTAAAGGGCTTTCGGGGTACTCCCGACTTGTCAATGTTGCGTGCACCTTTGGGATCAATATTCTGCATGACAAAAGCTGCAGCATCAGGTATGTTGGATTTGCCTGTAGAGATCTCTTGTTGGCGTTCATGATGAAGCACAAGGGAGTAAACCTTGTTGAGTGGAGGAATCAACAAAATTTGACCCCTAACAGAATTGTAGGCGTCGGTTAGCCCCATCAAGAACTTGATCGAGCGTTGAGTGTGGACATATGCGAGAACGGTGTTCATGGTGCCACTAGAGTCTTTAGCAAAACCAACCACAACATCCAATTCGTCCCATAAAGCCTTTAATTTGGTAAAGTAGGCACTCACATTCAACACCCCTTGAGTACATCCATGGATTTTATATTTAATAAGATAGATTTGCACGTAATTAGTATTTGCATACCTTTCTTTCAAATCAGCCCACACATTATAGGCCAATTCACAATACATGGCATTTGCCTGGAGGTCAGGTGAGATGGCGTTGATGAGCCATGATTTCACCAAGCTGTTGCAACGATCCCATTGTTGTAGTTCATCATTATTGGCTTTGTCGTCGGGTTTTCTAATAGATCCATCAACAAAACCCAATTTGTTTTTGGCTTTGAGAGCCATGGTCATAACTCGACTCCATATGTTGAAATTGGTAGTGAGGTGGTGGTGTTTGAACCATTGTTTGTATTGTTGGCCATGGTGGCTGTTTTATTTTTTGTATTTGTGGTGGTACTAAGTAAATATGGGGGTGCAAATAGCGATTGTGTAAAGAGAAAATCAGGCCTTTCTCTGTTTGTTTTCTCCTTCTTCATGTCTGTTTTTTTTAATCAGTTGGCATAGTCGCGTGGCGCAGAAGAGGTTGACACAGAAAGTTCGCGTGTTCACTCCATGCTCAAGAGGAACTGATCAGAGGCAGCCGGTGACGACCAAGGCGAGGAGGAAGAAGCCCCAGACGCTATCTTTGTCCGAGCTCGCGACAGAGTTTGAGCAGGCGGTGGTGCGAAGGGGGCGACGTTCGTGTTCGATTGTTGATTGATTGGCAGGATTTGATTCCGACGAGATCGATGTTGTTCTGATTGATGATGGATCAGATGGATTGATGATGGTGTTCGATGTTGTTCTGATTGATGATGATGATGGCGGCCTCTTGTTGATGATGATGATGTTCTTATTGATGTCTGGCGATTGTTCGGTCAAATTGATGCTGATCTCTTGTTGGTGTTCGATTTAGTTGATGTTGATGATGATCTCTTGTTCGGTCAGATTGATGATGATCTTTTGTTGGTGTTCGGTCAGATTGATGCTGATGATGATGATCTCTTGTTGGTCAGATTGGTGTTTTGATGGATTGATGCTGAAGATGATGACGATCTATTGTCCTGATTGTAGTGTTTGTGTGTTGATGATTGCAATGTTTGTGTGTTGTGATATGATGAAGTTTTGATGATGATTGTAGTGTTTGTGTGTTGTGGCTATGTGGAGAAGCTGGTGAGATTGCGTGGCTGCGTGAGGCGGTGCTTGTTAACTTTTAACAAGCGAGAAGGATTATCGGCGCGACGGCTCGAGTTTGGTTAACCAGAGAAGCCTTGCTCTGATACCATGAAAAAAATTGTATTGAAATATTATTGTATTGATTCATAGATTGAATACAAGTTTATAAAGCTAAACCTGACCTAATCTTGTGGAGATGGGAAACCTAAAGCTTCTATTCTATTTTGACTTTCCTAACGTATCATATTCTGTAACACTTTCCTACTTTGTAATATAGGTAGATTTCTTTTCTTTAACATAACTTGTTCAACATATCAATGGAGTTGTTTGGTAGTTCTTCGTACGAATTTAGTGGTCTGACAAATAGCTCTGGAATGTTAGAAACTATGAGCCAGTCCTCACCCTTGTCCTTCTCATATTGTGCATGTAGATCAGGATGACAATCTGCAATTACCAGAGAGTAAAAAGCACTGAGGGGTTGCACCCATTATGTGAAAAGCCCTCAACTGAGGCAATCCTATTGTTGACAAACTTTGAAGGGAAATGAGATGCTGAAAATCCTTCTTTCTCGATAGTTCCAGTTGTGGACAGTAACGATTATTGAAGTCCTGGAGGGATGTCATGTATTGCAGCCCCTCCCTCAAAGATGCTAGATTCCCACGTGCCATAATCAACGATTTCGTAAAAGAGTTGTTGAAGCCTTTGATCCCCATCAATGGCAAACACTTTATGCTGTCACAATGTGAGATGCGTAATCGTTTAAGAGAAATGAGCTTCTGAACTAGTCGTCCCTTTTTTTCATAAAGAAGTCAGTTGTCTACAATGTGTAATTGTCAATGATGTTAGGGCTTAGAGTGTCTCAATTTCCCTTGGTAGATTCATCAGCTTACTACACGCAAAGATTATCAAAGATTGTAGCTAAGTAGAAGAATTTACAAATAGCCCTTTCCGATAATATATAACTCAAATCATCAAATTGCGAAATCTTAATGGTATGAAGTCCACAGATGTTTGTGAGCGATCTCAATATCATTTCATTGTAATTCTCCAGATCGAAGTTTCACACACAAGGTAAGAAATGAAATGCTTTCAACTTATGGCACCACTTAATTGTCAATTGTTTGAGGCAAGGGAATACTACCACTTCTATTGGGTCTTCTACTGATGTTGTTGTTGTTGATGATGGAAACGACCATTCCGCCAAGTTAAACATCAAACTCATCTCGAGTTGTTCTAATGAAGCAAACCAACCTTCCTCACCATAAAAATCATTGCCAATACATTTAAGATAATTCATTCCAAATATTCTTACAACCTTGAGGAGGGGAGTTTCCCCAGTAGAGGCACACATTCACATCTCTCGCAATCTACAAGTGAGAGTTTAACCAAACTCTGCAGTTGCACTATCCAGATGTTCCTCTGTACCCTTTTTCTAACAATGCCCTCAAGCCTGGGTGTGGCTGGAGGCCTTCCTCCAACACATTTTCTTGCAACTCTGTACCTTCAATGCCAACTTCTCTCCTCGACCACTTCAACTCTAACGAGGGTCGAGTCCCTTCATCACTATTTTTCCTCCAAGGTGGTTCAACCCCTGCAACTCTTTGATATTTCTTCCACTCTCTGAGCCCACTACAAAGAAGCTCAATGTCTGAAGCTGAATCAAATTTCCATCCCAAATGGAAATTTAGTTAACCTCCGACGGTCCCTAACATCTACATGTCTTAGGCTACTCATCTTGCTCATATGGTCTGGCAACTTGTTATGTTGTGGACATCATCTAAGTTTCAAGGATTGCAGCTTCCGCAAACTGCAAATGGGTTTAAGTAAGGATCTAATCCTGGTCATAGGTTTAGTTATCTGAGTTGTTTCATCTTTGCTATCGAATCTGGCAGCACTTCCATTTTTGTACCACTTAAATCTGGTGCCCTTAGGCCTTTTAAGTCTTTTCAAACTTATACTAGTGAATTTGAGACCGTCTTTGTGATCACCCAATAACAGTTGTGTACGCAGTAATAGATTACAATTGAGCAACAACTGGACATCACTGGATTGTCCTGCTCCAACGAATCAAAACCCAATGATCTATATATGGATCATTTGTGGGAAATAACTGTCTTGCCAACATCTACAATATGACATTCATTCACTGACACTGAGCATGCAAGATCATGCATGAGGCCATGCATCTTAAAAGTTTATATATGACCAACATCATCTTTCTTTATTTCTTGGAAGAAAAACCTTTGCAACAACTCAATGAAAAATCTAGTTCCCGAGATTTTCTAAATCCATTCTACCATCATATTGCAAAAAGCCATTTGCCATCCACAAATGGATTACTTCTTCTTTGTTCATTTTATAATCTTTTGGATATATGGAACAAAAACATGCGATGACAAATATGTATAGAGCTTAATCTCAAAGAAGGTAGAATGCCATTTGCCTCTAGTTCCCATATTTTCGCTTCTCTCAATTGTGACCAGTCATGACAAATATGTATAGAGCTTAATCTCAAATAAGGTAGAATGCCATTTGCCTCCAAGAGTTCACATTTATGTACAATCTGCCTTTCAGTCTTGACCAAGTCTGCATTCTCTTCATTTCCTGGGCCAAAAACACTTCCATGGAGCAAAGGCCAACAATCATTTTCAGATAGAAATGTTAAGCGTCGATGAAGGAGTTTTCGCAACTAATGTTATCGTCTCTAGATGAGTGGTTACAAGATTGAAATTCCTTTAGCTCTACATTTAAGACGATTGTAGTCGTTGCCATTCCACTAGATCCTCACTCCACAAATCATCCAACACTAATAAAAACCTCTTCCCACTCAAATTTTGTTGAAGTTGTCGTTGCATAGGATCCAAATCATTCAAAACACGCACATTTTCAGTTATACATTCTATGATCATTTTGGTAAGTATTTACACTCCAAAATCATCGAAAACACAAATCCAGATCCCGGTATCAAAACACTCAACCTCCCTCTCATCCTGATAGACCAATTGAGCAAGTGTTTTCGTTCCTATTCCGCCTATCCCAAGTATGGAGTAGACAAAAATATTTTTTTTCTAAAATTAGCATCGTTGAGCAATTACATCTTCTTTATCGTTGTCTCTCCCATAAACTACCTATTCGGTCAGAAATGAGTTAATTTCTCGACAGTCATCCAATTGAAATCCAGTTTAAACAACATTAGGACTCAAATGAAACTTCAATCTTTGATTTGCAATCCCCATCCAATCTTGTAATGATTTTCGTTATCTTTTTTTGCTAGGTGATGGCGACGATTGATGTGATTCAGGTTTAAACGAGAAAAAACACAAATACCATATGGGTTGTCTACCAACAATAGCTGATAAATTACCAACTCTCTAAAAGCTCAAACTTGGAGAGAAGACAGATCCAATCATATATCAAGCGAGAGCGGAGTCGTGGGACTATTGTAAGGGAAAATACTAGCTAATGCAAATAATCCCAACACAAGTCCTAGACCTAGTTGGTGATAGTGAATGGCTAAAATTGTTATCCAAGTAATAGCAAAGAACAAACAATGTGCAGAAAATAAAGATGACACCGAGATTTACGTGGTTCGGCCTTGCCTACTACACAGACAACGACTCTATAACTTTCTTATTAAAATGGAAACACTTACTTGAAGATTACAACGTTGTCAGGCAACAATCCTTGAGATTACCCAATCTCAAGCCAACAATACCGCCAAAAGTTTGACAAAACTCGCAAACGAAGAACACCCGAAATCACTCGATTCCAATCCTTCTATTTGGCTATTGTTTCACGCTGCACACACACTGAATCACGCCCTTATCGCAGCATGTTTCACGCCCTTATCGCAGCCTGTTTCACGTCGCACTCACGCCACACTGCTGCTCTGTTTCAACGATGTATTTGCAGCCAATCTGACGCTGCGTTGCTGCTGCGATTTTGCTGCAATGTTGCTGCCGTATTGCTGTTGCGTTTCAGTTGTACGCTCTGATTGTTATGTTGTCTTTTTTCATAGCTGCCTTATATTTACTTTTTATACAAGTAGTTGTTGTATGCTTGCTTTAATTGGAGAAAGAAAAGGACATTGAGTCTCACATGAATTGTGAACCAAACACTCCATCACACAAGGACTCTTGTGTTTGAGTCCTTGTAATTGTCTCACAATCTCCACATTGGAGAACAATTTCAGGCCTACACAAGCATCACAAACAACCATATAAGCATCTCCACCTTGGCATGAAATACCGCCAAGACCCATCTCTCGGTCACGAGAATCGCCGTCATGCCCCTAAGGGCCTTGCCCCCTTGGGGCGTCAACACTGAGAAAGCCTGATCAAGTTGAGACAATGCTCAAACTTGATCCCTGGAACCGCTTTTGTCAACATATCAGCTGGGTTGTCTTTAGTACCCACCTTCTCCAAGAGAACCTCGTCATCCTCAATGACATCCCTCAGAAAATGATACCGCACATCAATGTGTTTCGTTCGAGCATGATGAACCTGGTTCTTTGCCAAATGGATAGCACTCTGACTGTCACATCATCCTGAGTAACACCCAAATCACTAACCAAGCCTCGAAGCCAGATGACTTCCTTCACCACCTCTGATAGAGCCATGTACTCTGCTTCAGTAGTAGACAAAGTAACTGAGACTTCCAACTCACCGGACCCATCGCTAATGTAAAACAATAACCTGTAGTCGATCGGCGCCTATCAAGATCACCAGCATAATCCGAATCTACATAACCTCGGATCATATTTGACACATCTCCTCTCTCATATATTAAACCAACATCCAGCGTACCCCGAAGATATCTCAATATCCACTTCACTGCTTACCAATGTTGTTTTCCCGGGTTTGACATAAACCTACTAACCAAACTGGCTGCATGAGCGATATCCGGATGTGTGCAGATCATGGCATACATAAGACTACCAACTGCACTAGCATAGGGAACCTGTGACATGTATTCCCTCTCATCCTCCGTGCTAGGAGACAACTTACCCGAGAGCTTAAAGTGAGCAGCCAAATGAGTACTTACCGGCTTAGACGTATCCATGTCAAAACGGTGATTAACATTTTCTAAGTATTGTCTCTGTGACAATGTTAGTTTGCCCTTCTTCCTAACTTTCACTATCTCCATCCCAAGTATCTTCTTTGCTGAACCAAGATCTTTCATCTCAAACTTCATGCTAAGTTTCAACTTCAATTTATCAATTTCTTTCATGTTCTTCGCAGCAATGAGCATATCATCAACATAAAGTAAGAGAAACGCGAAAGACCAATCCTTGAGCTTCTGTGTGAATACACAAGGATCATACTGACTCCTCGCATATCCCTGCTCAATCATAAAAGTATCTAACCTCTTGTACCACTGCCTCGAAGATTGCTTCAACCCATACAATGACTTTTTCAGTTTGCATACCTTTTCTTCCTTACCAACAACAGCATATCCATCGGGCCGAGACATGTATATGTCCTCCTCCAAATCTCCATGCAAGAAAGCAGTCTTGACATCAAGTTGCTCGAGCTCTAAGTCAAACTGCGCTGCTAAAGCCAAAAGGACTCGGATAGAAGTGTGTTTTACCACCGGAGAGAATACTTCATTGTAGTCCACACCTTCTTGTTGTGCACATCCTTTAGCCACCAATCTTGCCTTGTATCGTATACCTGTACAAGTACCCCTGGAATCTGGAATCCCGTCTTTTACTGTGAAAACCCACTTACACCCAATTGGTCTCTTCCCTTTAGGGAGTGTCACAAGCTCCCATGTATGATTCTTCTAAAGAGATAACATCTCCTCATCCAAAGCTTCCTTCCACTCCTCTTTCTGAACACTTCGCAAAGCCTGCGTATATGTGGTAGGAACATCATCATACCCATCAAGAACTGAGAATGTGCAAGCTGCGCCATCCTCATAACCAAATCTAAGTGGTGCATGTCTGACTCTAGGTTCTCTGCCTGCTGCTAAAGACGGTGTTTGTAACTGTTGATCTTGTTGTTGTGTAGGATCCATGTCCCCATCAGTAGGAACCTCATCTTCTGCCACTGTCTCGTCAGGCATCATATTTGTATCGCCCATTTCCTCAGTAGAAGGAACATCATACTCTGTATGAGATCTAGGAGCTCCAAGCTCCACCTGCAGAGAATCTCCAGCATCCTCATCTTCATCATAGCTATCACCCCTCCAAATAGGGGAACCATCTTTGCATCTCTCACATTTTGCCTGTAACAAAGCCTCCTCATGGAACTTCACATCTCGACTGATCACAAACTTCTGCAAGTCAGGGCACCATAGGCTATACCCTTTCACATTATCTGGACAATCGAGAAAAATAGCTTTCCTGACCCTTACTCCAATTTTATCTTCCCTAACGTGAAAATATGCTGGACAACCAAATACTTTCAAGTTAGAATAATCTGAAGAAATACCAGACCATACCTCCATAGGAATCTGAGACTCAATAGCTGATGAAGGAGAGCGGTTAATGAGATAGCATGCCGTGTTTACTGCTTCAGCCCACCATATTCTGCTCAAACCTGCATTGGACAACATGCATCGTGCTCTCTCCAACAGGGTACGGTTCATCCGCTCTGCTACCCCGTTCTGCTATGGTGTCGACTTCACTGTGAAGTGTCTTCTAATGCCATGTTCCAAACAAAACTGCTTCAAGGGATCCTCGGTATACTCACCGCCATTGTCAGATCTCACTACTTTGATCATCCTTCCTGTTTGTTTTTCAATCATGGCTTTCCACTTCTTGAAGATATCAGTGACTTCATTTTTATGTTTTATGGTATACACCCATACTCTCCGACTAAAGTCATCGAGAAAAGACACAAAATACCTGGAACCCCCTTGGATGCGACTCTAGAGGGTCCCCGAACATCAGTGTGGATGTAATCCACAATCCCTGCGGTGTTATGAGTAGCATCACTAAAACTGACTCTGCAATGCTTCCCATAGATGTAATGTTCACAGAAATCCAGTTTTGCCATTTTATCACCGCCAAGCAAGCCCCGCTTGCTTAAAGTTTTTAGTCCATTCTCACCTACATGCCCTAATCGCATGTGCCATAACTGTGTACGCGTCAAGATTTTCTCATCAACAATTGTAGAAACCATAGCTCCACCTTCAACTATACTTCCTTGAAGGAAATACAAATTGGCATGCCTAATCGCTGTCATAAGCAACCTGTCACCAAAATAAACACTGCAATATCCATTCTCACCAATATACTTGTAGCCCTAAGCTTCAAGCACCCCAAGAGAAATCAGCCCCTTTGAAAGAGTTGGAACATGACATACCTCGGTAAGCTGTCTACATGACCCATCTGCCAACTGGAATTTGACTGTACCAACACCCATTGTCTTGCAAGGCCGAGAGTCACACATTTTAACTAAAATGCCCTTAACCTCACGATAAGTATTGAACCATTCCCTTACGGGACACATATGATACGAAGCTCCTGTATCCAACATCCAACCGTCATACAAATGGTCATATGATTTTGTCATCAGTGCATGTGCTAAGTCACCCCCGATTAGAATATCTTCTACCACATCCGGTGTCTCGACAATATTCACTACGCCCTTACTCTCATTCTCTTGCTTATTGTGATTATCCTTCCAGTCTGGACAATTCCTTATGTAATGGCCTTTGCGCTTACATTTGTGACATTCAACCTTAGACATATCTCTGCCTTTTGATTTAGACCGGTTTCTTCTGTAGTTGTTCCTTTTGTAATTTCTTCCCCTTGTCACTGAAAGGCCATGTGCTTGAATCTCCTCATTCGAAGCACTCTTTCTGGAAGCCTTTGCAAGTACAGCTTGAACAATATCACTGTACACAAATTTCTCTTTTTTCAATGTTGTCATCTGATCAACAAACGGTTCACATTCCGGTAACAAAGAAATTAACAAAAATAATGTTTTCTGACTATCTTCAAATTTAGCTCCCAAGCTAACACAATCTGAATATAAACATTCAAATTCATTTATGTGATCAGTCATGAGTTTACCTGGCTGCAATCTGAAAGTGAAGAGCTTTTTCTGTAGGTACATCACACTCATCTGATCATTTTGAAGATACATAGCCTGAAGCTTATCCCAAATACCCTTAGCCGTCATCTCATCAGCGAAGTTGTAAGCCACATTGCGAGAAAGACACAAACGAATCGTACTGCATGCCTTCTGATCCATTTTACTCCACTTCTCGATAATCTCAACCGTCGCCTTATCTGATGATGGTTTCCTTTTTTCATCAAGTGCATCAATCTGATCCAAACTAACCAGAATATCTTTACAATCCATCTGCCAAGCTTTAAAATTGTTCCTACCATTGAATCGAACAATACCGAACCCATGAACTTTCACATAGCCATCATCACGTGATGAAGAAGACCTTCAGCCATTTTAATTGACACCTTCAAAACACAAATACCAACTAACTGGCGCTCTGATACCACTTGTAAGGGAAAATACTAGCTAATGCAAATAATCCCAACACAAGTCCTAGACCTAGTTGGTGATAGTGAATGGCTAAAATTGTTATGCAAGTAATAGCAAAGAACAAACAATGTGCAGAAAATAAAGATGACACCGAGATTTACGTGGTTCGACTTTACCTACTCCACGGACGACGACTCTATAACTTTCTTATTAATATGGAAACACTTACTTGAAGATTACAACGTTGTCAGGCAACAATCCTTGAGATTACCCAATCTCAAGCCAACAATACCGCCAAAAGTTTGACGAAACTCGCAAACGAAGAACACCCGAAATCACTCGATTCCAATCCTTCTATTTGGCTATTGTTTCACGCTGCACACACACCGAATCACGCCCTTATCGCAGCCTGTTTCATGCCCTTATCGCAGCCCGTTTCATGTCGCACTCACGCCACACTGCTGCTCTGTTTCAACGATGTATTTGCAGCCAATCTGACGCTATGTTGCTGCTGCGATGTTGTTGCTGCGTTTCAGCTGTACGCTCTGATTGTTATGCTGTCTTTTTTCATAGCTGCCTTATGTTTACTTTTTATACAAGTAGTTGTTGTATGCTTGCTTTAATTGGAGAAAGAAAAGGACATTGAGTCCCACATGAATTGTGAACCAAACACTCCATCACACAAGGACTCTTGTGTTTGAGTCATTGTAATTGTCTCACAACTATAACTATATCGGTGGGTACCAATCGTACAACTACACTGTAAATTCACACGGTACTACCGTGGATAAGCACATGTCCCCCTCGGCGCAAGGGCGAAAAATACCATGATAAATTGTCAACTCTCTAAAAACTCGAACTTGTAGAGAAAACGAATCCAATCATATATCAAGCGGAAGGGAGAGCGGAGTCGTGGGGCTATAACTATATCGATGGGTACCAATCGTACAACTACATCGTAAATTCACACGGTACTATTATGGATAAGCATATGGGCAATTTTAGGCCCATGGATAATTCCAACAATAGCTACTCATCCATAACATCCCCTGCATCACAAGCTATACACTTTGAGCTTTGTTAACCAATCTACAATTGATCCGTCCGCGAATTGTTTCATCTCAGCATCTTGGAGGATTGCAAGGATTCGAGAAAAAGCTAAAAAGTTTGTTGATGTCTTCCTCGAGACCCAAATTAAACCAGGCTCTCTTTGGATGAGGGAGTTGAGGCTGATAAGAACTAATTTGACAATTGCATCAGCCATCTGATTTTTTTTTTTTTTTTTTGCTTTTTTTTTGTGTGCGATGTGTTTTAGGAATCAAGGAAGCATGCAAGGAATTTGAGAGAGTGATGAGTGTTTAATTTCTTTGCATTAGAGGTAGAACGGACTACATTAGAACTATTAATAAACCGACTTCAAGTCTTCAAGCAAGTCAATGGCTTCTTACCTTTTCCAAATTTTCTATTAATCAAATAAGGCAACGACTTTTTTGCACCAACACTTTTGTCGAAACACACCACCACCCTTTTTTTAATGTGTTAAAACACATCACTAATATAAACCCCTCTCTCACCATTTTTCCTATCATCGACCCAACCATCTTCCTCTCTCCCTACCATCAGAGCTCCCACAGCATCCACCTTTCCTTTCCTCTCTTCCTTTTCTCCTTTGTTGTTGTTGTTGTTGTTGTTCTTCTTCTTCTTCTTTTTCTCTTCGCTTTTCCTCTTCTCCACCGCCGGCGACACCACCATGCCTCACATATTTCTTTTCTTATCGTCTATTTTGTTTGCCACATTCACAAGAATCTGTTCGAATGCAGAAAAAAAAATAGAGGACAAGAAGAAGAAAAAATGAAGAAAATAAGAAGGAGGCGGGGGAGAGGTGATGCCATCAGAGGTGGAGAAGAAGAGAAGATGAATAAAAGAGAAAAGGAACAAAGGAGGATGAGGAGAAGAAGAAGAGAAGTGGTGTGACCAACATGCGGGCGAGGCGAAACGAGAATAAATATTAGTAAGGTATAACTTGTATCTTAGGGTGTGTTTGGTTGCATGGAATTCTATGCCATGAGAATCCATGAGGGGACCTCTATATTTTAGGCTAAATTGATGTATCACTCCACATCCACCATTTGGTTTTGTGATCAATGGTGGGAATGGAAGTCCCATGAACATGGGAATCACGTGCCTTGGGGGACCAAGGAGTGGAATTCCCATGTTCATGGGACTTCCATTCCCACCATTGATCACAAAATCAAATGGTGGTCAAATGGTAGATGTGGAGTGATATATCAATTTAGCCTAAAATGTAGGGGTCCCCTCATGGATTCCCATGGCATAGGATTCCATGCAACCAAACACACCCTTAGAGTATTTTATCTCCTCCATCCATGTTTCTTATTTGGGTTGAAATGGCAGGCTAAAGGATGAAATTCTTCCAATATAACTTGTAGGCTTGCTTTATTCTCCATTACATTTGCCCAGCTTCTAGTTATCCCATACCAAACATCTCAAACAAACTATGCTATATGGTATCAAATCGAAGATAGTCTCTCGTTTTTTCATCTACATTTGAAGGTTTTGTATATATATGCTGAAACCATACCAAAAGCAAAAAGTAGAGGAAGAAAAAGAAAAAGAAGAAGAAGAAGAAGAGAGGAGAGGAGAGGTGTGACTCGCCGGGCAGGGTTGTATGGTGGTGGTGGTGTTCCCTGAGAGAAAAGAGAGGTGGTGGGTTTTTTTTTATTGGTGGTATGCTTCAGTAAACGGTGGTGTGCTTTAGAAAGTAGAGGGTGATAGCGTACTTCAACAAAACTAGTGGT
Source organism: Berberis vulgaris (assembly GCA_963556465.1). Taxonomy (NCBI): domain Eukaryota; kingdom Viridiplantae; phylum Streptophyta; class Magnoliopsida; order Ranunculales; family Berberidaceae; genus Berberis; species Berberis vulgaris. The sequence goes on from OY747126.1 coordinate 75,825,383, forward strand.
GTCAAAAAAGATGATGTCATCAAATAAAGATAACATGACTTGGTGCAATAATCTCTACTTTGATAGTTTAATATACTAGTCCTCTGCTTTAACCAAATAAAGATCACACGACTTGGAGCAATTATGTTTGTTTTTATAATTTAATACACTGGTCTACCTACTAAATTATTCTTTAGTTTAATAATTCATTAGCATTTGATCAAAACAACCTGGTGTTCAACAGTTTTGATGATTCATTACGTTTTGATTCTATATTTATGCTGAATTGAAGAAAATTTGGGAGGGTGGTGAAGCAAATCAATCAAGTACAGGAAAGTTTTTCATTTTAAGTTCATGCATGTGAAATGTTTATTGGCAGCGGCAGGTAGAAACGTTGATATGAAAGTGGGAGGCAAATGTTTCAAGAATTAGAAAATGCATGTTCCACTTTAATCCAATCCAATTTTCTTGCATCATCTCGATCAGGCTCGAAGGCTATCATTTATATCGTGACCATGCATAATTAAGAAAGTAAAAACTCAATTTGGTGGTCCAGCAAACTCATTAATCATGAGCTACCATTACCAAGGAGCACTCTCTCTCTCTCTCTTTACCAAGGTCATGGGTTCAAACTTAGCTTGTAGCATCTTTATGGGTTCTGGGATCCTATAAAAACCCTGCTTGCCTTTTAAAAAAGAAAAAAAAAAAAAAACAACAACAACAACAGATTGAGCATCAAATAATATGGCTAGTACACAGTTTTTAAGTTTGAATCCAGTCTGAATCACAAACCAGACATCAAGGCCAGTGTCATGAGGTAACTATGCATCTTGACACCCCAGTCGATGTAGTTGTTTCATCAAAAGTAGAAACCTTATTGAGTTTACCTGTGCCCTTGTCGTAATCCATCAATCCAGATATGTATAACGCTCAGGATGTTAGTCCCTAGAGTTAGCTGCTATGATACCAATTGAGACTCTGTTTAGCTACCCGTACAATACCACCTTCTTTTCAATGTGAATCAACTTATTTAGACTTAGGAGGCATCTTCTTCTTCTCATTTTTTTTCCCTCAAATTTGAAGCAAACTTCTGACTATGCCTCTTAATTAGAAGTTGACTAATATTAAGACTATTTGATTTCACTTCTAACTAGCTTCTAGCTTCTAATAAGAAGCAAAAGTTTTGACTCCAGTAGTACTCATTGTAATCCATGAACATCATACTATGGTGAATAAAAATAAATGTTTTTTTTTTTCCTTCTTTCATGCAATCAAACACACCGTTGGTGTCTAAACTACCAAACTGCCCCAAGATGATACTCTCCTTTGTTTACTTTATCAAAAGAAGAAAAAACATTCTTGGGGATAGACATAATTGGACGCTTTTCACCGAAAATCAGGTATTTCCATATTATGAATATGGATTATGATCACAAAAGTAACTTGACTTTTAATAACCGTGAGATAAACACTCAAAGTTCAAACACTTGTAATCATCATGTAAATCCACACCTAAAATCTCGCAAGCTGTAAAACATGTTCTGCTTCTACCTTCACGAATCCTAAAGAGCTTTCCACCTAAGAAATATATATAATTTCAAACTGTCTTAACTGAAAACCCTAACATTTCTTCATAATAAAACATAACAGATACCTTCTTTGAAAATTTTGTACAATAGCCTGTGGTTTCCTTTTCAACCCCTTCTGAGGAGACAGTCTCAACACCAGATGACTAAATGGGGAATCTTACAGGGATGGAAGATACTCTTGAAAACTCATGAAGAGCTTTGTGAGACCCGGCATCTTTATATACTGGATGGTCAAATAACCCATTATTGACAAATATGCAACCAGGACACAAGTTCTTCTGATACACGGCGCATAGGCACTAATTCGGAAATTCCTTGCTAACCTCAATGCTGGCACTTGTAGGGCCTTAACCAAGCCAACGAGAATAAAGGCAGATGACATACCAGAAAAGATCCCACCCACTGACTCCAAAACTGCACGCTTACTCATTACATTGCTGGAAACAGAGGAACTTAGGATCCTGCAAAAGCTGTTCGGACAAAGGAACTACCATGAATGATCAATCAGAATACCTGAAATGTGATAACTCAAAGAGGAACATTACTCGTACGTATGTCAACAAAGGCCATGAAATGTATAAAGCAACCTAAAAGTAAAAAGGGTATGTGGGAGAGGGCGCAAATGAAGTGGATATTTCTTTGGAAATTGTGTGCACTGATGATTTGTGTGGACCCTGCACAAACATTTATGCTTTATTTTATTTTCCAGCAAATCTTTTATTTGTTTATAAGTTATTCAGGAAACTAGTTACTTTTCAGGGTAAGGAAACCCTTGTTTTGCTATCAAATCCTATTTAGTGTGTTTGTTGTTTCTTCTGCCAACAAATTAAATCAATACATGTGACATGATAAAATCACTGTACTGACGTTTTTACACTTAAATTTGCCATGATCTACACGTCAGTTTATTATTAAAGTTTGTAATAATGGAAAACATTTTCAAAAAACTTCTCAAATGGGCCAATTCATAAATTACCAATTCCAAAAAACAAAAAGATGTATTTTTTGGGGTTGAAAGCACATGTGATACATAGAATGCAAAAGACGCATCATCCTGCACCAAAATGTATGATTGCAGGAGATATTGGGCCGACTCCGGCACGCTCTAATGTGCAATACTAAGATGTGTTTAAAACTTTGTAAATAAAACGTGTGATATTAACGAAGGGAATAGGAGTTGCTACTCGCTAGTATATATTATAGACATGACAGAAAATGGATCAGAACTACTCACAGTATGGAATATCTTCTTATCATTTCAGCAGTAGAAGGACTTTTGACATCGCAGTTGAAGTGACTATCTGAATATATATCTACTTGGGAACGCCCAGGTGTATACCGACAATTGTACGTTCCATTAACCTACAGCAGAAACAGTCACGTCAATGATACAATCCAATATCTCCAAGGACTGAGAAACAAAATGAACACAGTTTACACACAAGAAGTGACAACTACAGTAATCAGTTAATCCAACGATTATGTTACTTGACATTTAAGGATAATAAAAATTTGAGATAATTTCACAGTACATACTTTAAACTTTTCCTTTGTCAACCATGCGGCACCAAAACTAGGCCTGCAATCAATAGGAAGGGCCTCTTTAGGAGCAAATGCCAATGCACGGCGTCTTTGCCCTGAAGAGAGTTCCTTGTATTCCACCTGAAAAAAATATAAATAAATAAATAAATAAATAAGACCCTTGTTATTTTGCAGAAGCTTAGTACAGAGGCTAAAACAAGGAACTATATATTTTAAATTTTGCACCTGAAATTACTTGTGTTATACTGAAAAATAAACACATACGCTATGAGCAACATAATGATCTGTTCAAATCAGATTTATTCCCGTCATGTCATATTTCAATCAGATCATAAGTTTTGACCTTGCACTACCCCAATCAAAAGACCTATATAGCTAAGTCATCATACGATCAGTGACCCTAATCGCTAAAAGTGAGATGAGAGTAATCGGGATTAATTAGAATACATAGGAAACAGTCCGCAGGTTTTTTATCAACATTTTTTAAGTAAAAATTCAGTAATTACAATAGTTGAAACACCACTATAACCAAAGACCATAAGAGAGAAAACATAAGAAAAGACCCCAACACAGGCAATGATACCAACCCCAAAACCAAATTGAGAAATTACATCTTATAAGACCAGCCCCGATAACCATCAGCAAGATTGAGACTCCAAAAATCCACCTAGCCATCGTAGTCGAAGTCTTTCAAACCCTCAGTGCCAAACAGAGTCTCTAAAAGGGACATGGCGACTTCCTCAGGCTCGGAATTTATAGATAGCTCCACTTCTTGTAAGAAATTGTGGACCCATAGATCCATAATCTTGTCCACTATCCCGCAAATCGTCCTCACTCTGTTTCTTATGCAGGTCGTCTAGATCTAGACAACCACTCTAAGTAATATATTGTGTACTGCAAGGAAAAATAAATTTTTTGCGTAAACCAAAAAGTTGCATCCTTTTCACAAAAACAAGAAAATATATGGTGGTAGAAAGCTGGGTTGCTGGTTGGTGGGGAAAGGTTGTGGGGTTTGAAATTGTGAATAATGAAATTGAGGGTAGTAAACATGATTTTGGGCTAAAGGAGGTAAAAGAGGCATGGGATAGCATCATCGTGTCGTGAAAACTAAGTAATAGGGTTGTGAAAACCCTCAAAAGGAGTCACCAGAGAGGGTAAAGGGCCCTGAAAACCCAAAAGGCAAAGCGACCAAACCATGGTCATTGCAAGGTGCGTCCAGGCCTATGCACTGTTCATTATAACACTATTCATCGTAACATTGCTACATCGCAGCATAATTCATTGAGTTGTTCGGCGATTTTTCAATATGCTAGGCTTGACCCGAGATGATTAGGGATGGCAATAGGGTGAATTTTGCCAAATCCATCCCCATCTCGTCAGGAATCGCGGATCACTGCATTTGCCCCAATTAACCATTTTTTTTAAATCATCCCCACCCCGTCACGGACATCCACTCCGTCATGGACAACGGATATCCACCCCACCCTGATTAACCGTCGCGGGTTCAACGGATAGTGGATTCCCGTCCTGCCCCGCCCCGTTGCCACCACCTTCTCACGCCACTCCAATTCCAATCATTAAATCAACCTTTCCTCTTTGGAGAGGCCGACAACTTTTTAGGGTTTCCATTCAGAGGCAGTCATGGATTCCTCATCTTCGACAAACAGTGGATTCCCATCCTGCCCCGCCCCCTTGCCACCACCTTCTCATGCCACTCCAATTCCAATCATTAAATCAACCTCTACTCACTGGAGAGACCGGCTGCTTTTTTGGTTTTCCATTCAAGGTGGCTTCCTCATCTTTGACAAACATCTGGTTCTGTTGGGATCGGAATTAGCTAGAATTTGACCAGAAGAAAGCTCAAGAAACCTTCAAAGAAGATTTCAGAGTATTCCTCAAACGCTTTCAGATTTTCCACCGCCTCCTCCTACACCACCCAAAGCCCTTCATCCATTGACCGACTTGACAGACTACCATCACCATATTCTTTTCCATCTCATCTTCTCCCAAAACCTATGTTTTCACTTAACCCCTTTAGACCAACCAGACCTTTCACCACCACATCACTCGAAGACCCAAACAACAACAATGGAGCTAGCAACTTCTTCGCCAATGATTTTGTATCATGGAGCTCCCTCAGTATCTCCTCTCAGCTCTCTCTCCAACGGTGGCTAACCATCACCCTTCCCAACTTTCCTTCTCTCCTCTCTAGTTAAGGTTCAGTCGAAGTAAAGGAAAACGATGAAAAGATGTAATTACAGGGGAAAAGGAAATGGGAGTTTTGTGTTTTAGGGTTTTGGAGGCTTTTATTCTTTGGGTTTTTGGAAATGGATTGTGTGGGCTGTATTCTTTGGGATTGATTTTCTCAACCAATGGACTACCCAATTAGTCTCTCTCAACCAATGGTCTACCCAATTACTAATAAATATATATATATATATAAACATATTTTCTGCCATCCCTAGAGATTGAGTCTTTTCCATCACCAATTGTTCCTTCTCATCCCCCACCCACATCATCTGGGCAATGACAGAGTTGAGTGAGTTTTGCAAGGTTTTCAACTCGCCTTGCATCCCCTCAATCATCTCCCTCATGGGTCTCTTATCTTGTTATGGTTCTTCGTAGTCACCATATCTTCCTAGAGCAAACAATGCTTTTATAAATAGTATTTTGCATTGAAAATGAACATTAAATTAACATGAAACCTTGATTGACAAAGTTTCCACAAACTGAAGCAAATTCTCCATTCAATTGTGTGTCTCCATGGATTACATAGTCATTATTTGTAACAAAAGAAAATTTGCTCTCAAAGAAACCTAATTCTAAACCTAACTGAATTGAGAGACCTAATTCTAAATGCAAAAGTAAAGCCCTAATCTACTAATGATGGGTCCAACCCACTTATTTAATAAAATTAAAAATAATATTACTTAGCTAGTATCCATTATTATCTATATTTTCTGTACTTGGTTTGGCCATATATGTCAAGGAACAATAGGATTAACTTTGAAAAGGGAGCCTATTTTTTCTTTATTTTCTCTCTTTTATCTCCCAAGACAAATCAATCAGTAGCCGAGAAATCACAAGTTACCTTAAGACTAACTAGTTAATCTAGATATGGCAAGCGGCTAAGCAGTGATCACTGATTTTATAACACAGCCAACGGCTTCAATTTACCGAGTAGTGCACATAGCCACGATTTTCTCTCATGCGACAGGACTGGGAAAAAACTAGTATTATGTATACAAACTAAAATATAACTTGTTTTTATCAATAAAACAGAGGTGATTCTATTGTATTAAATAAGGGAGAAAAAAGTCAGAAAAGATCTCACCAAGCCTATTACAAAGTATCAAGTTTGGACTATGAGAACTATTTTTTCTAGATATCAATGAAGTAAACCCAACTGTACATGCACTTTGAGAAAAGGATATCTTTAAAAACTCCCCAAATATTTTCCTAGAACCATAAGGTGGGGGCTCTGTTTTGAATATATACTTGCTCCAAAGATCAATTCCTTTAAATTGAATATTTGCTGATTGTAGGCTTTGCCATACAAAATAGCACATGAGTAAACCTGGTGACACATCCATTGTCAGGTAGCGAGGTTGCCTGGGGAAAACACCGCCAAGTGTTCTATTGAGAAAGGTCAACTTGAAATTAGAACTTGGTGATAATTTTTTAGCAGCCAAACGCATGTAATCCAGATGGACTGTGGATGAAGTGAACTTTTTTTTTTGTTTTTTTTGGAAAATTGAGCCAAGGTTTATTTAGGATCCCAGAACCGTTAAGAATAACTAGAGATTACATCCTGATGTATCTTTTGCCAAGTGCATCTTCATATACATAATTTTTTACATCTTCGGCAAATGAGCTAGGACCTATTTCAGCCACCCTGTTTGTTTCTCTATAATGATGTTGAATGTTGTATTCCTCAAGTTTTTGTAGCCCTCTGCTGCTAATTCTCTTGATGAGGTGATGAAGATCCCGGGGGGTCCTTGTTTTTGGTTAACATGGCGTGAGCATTAGCTGAATCAGTACTGAAAATGAACTATTTTATACAGTATATGTCGATCAACTTGGGCGCAACCTCTATACCTAGAAGCTCATGCTTGATGACTGTGTGACTCGTTGTTGCCCCAAGATGAAGTGAACTTGAACCCAATGTTAGATGATAATGTATTCTTCCTCTTCTCGACAAAGGGAACAAACGTTAGTCATCACCTTACCCCTTTTCACCATGTTATCGATGGTGCGGCATTACCATGTAGGACCGTCCACAGTAGGAGATGCACTATTGGAGGGGTTTGTTTTATCCATATTTCGTTACATGATCTCCCCACACAAATGCTTGGATCTCGATGGTGAAGCGTCAGGGCTAGGTGGTCATAACAGCTTATAAGTTATAACCGATAAATCTTTTTGCCAATAGCAGCCAACTCAATTGGTTTGGGTGTGGTGGTTTGTATCCCATGTCATGCCTTGAGTTCAACTCTGCCGGCAGCATTTGAGGTGGGAGAGGTAAAGGGAATAAATACATAACCTTTCAAAAAAAAAAAAAAACTGAGAAACCTTTGCTTTGTTCATCTCATACCCACTTATCTAGCGTGTCATACAAGCAAATTAAGCAGGTCCATCAACTGTCCAGTCTATCTATTGAACAAACCCCTTCTAAAGTGTAGATTCTATCATAAACTTTGGTTTTCCATTAAAAAGGGCTGGAAATCTGTCTTTCAAAGGTCTGTTCCCAATCCATTTGTGGTGCCAAAAACATTTTTTATCCCCTTTGTGAGCCTCATATTAAATGTGATTACTGAACCTCTTTTATAGTACATGATTCCCTTTCACAGCGAATGCCCATGTGTGCTAGTAATGTCCTTCGTATACATTCTTCTTCTCGAACTCCATATTTATCCACAATAAATCTTCGACCAATGGTATTTTGCTCAACATCAACCTCTAAATCAATTTCAGGAGGGCTTTGTTGATTTCTTTGAGCCTATGGATGCCTAACCGCCCTTTCTCACTCATTGGTTTACATGGTTTCAAACTTCCAATATTTCTCTCCATTTGGCATACACTTCTCCATTTTTTTTTTCTGCCACCAAGACCGGGATGGTAGCAAGGGACATTGGGTAGCTATTCTGCTTTTGATTAGAACAATATGACCAGCTTTGTGTATATATTTTCTTTTCCATAGTGCCAATCTAGCCTAATTCTCTCCAATATCAGTCCCCATGCTCTCGTGCCTTTGAATCTAGCGCCGAGAGGGAGGTCGAGATATGTGCATAGCAGCTTCCCAACTTCACAACCCAGACAGCTTGCCATCTTATCTAAATTCGGAATTTGGTCACTTAGATACTTAGCAGATTTGTGGAAGTTCACTTTTAGGCCAGAGCGTGCTCTGATCCACATCAGAATACCACGCGACACCCTGATTTGAGCCATGTCTGCCCTATACATATAATGGTATCATCTGCGTGTGGATGGGGATTGAAGCTATCTTCTTTGACTCTAAACCCTTCGATCAGCCCAGCTTGTTCTGCTTTCAGAACCATATTCGTCAATGCTTGGCAGAACCATATTCGTCAATGCTTGGCAAAAACGTCAAGGCATTGTATTAAACTAGATTTCACAAAATATAACTGTGGGTATGTTAGATCGCAAGTTTTCCCAGGGAAAATGAACTGATTCTTCCTTGAATGTAGTGTTAAGGTTGTTTGTTTACCAAAATTTTCCATGGCTAATTTTCTTTGGCGCCACGACTCACATATAAAGTGACAAAAACTCATATTCTTTCGAATCAATTCCTAGCCCTTCCCCTGGGAATGAAACCGTGGGAAATCAACAATCAAAAATAAATATAGCCCGACGATATCTATCCATTGTGAGACGTTCTTCATCTCTCCTCGCCAAACCTCTCTTCTCCCGATCACTCAATAAGTTATGATTGTTCTCACATGTTCACCATCCCTTTTCATCTTCCTCTCTCCATCTCCCTCCATCAGCCTCCCCATCAAACAAGATCATCTCATTCTCCATTTCACTTAGATCTGAACCAAAATTCAGATCTGCCATTTGGGGCCTCCTCCTCCATCAGATCTGAACAATGAACCAATGGACAAATAGTCCAAAATGGTTATTTATCCCCCAACATAATTTTTCGCCATATTTTAAAGTTTTGATAAATGGCCCATTGGAGGATACCTACCCTCAACCTCAAATGAGTCCCACATTTGAGTTCGAGGTTTAACTCTCCATTGGAAACGTTCTTATGCTATGCTCCTTTGCTCTGTATCTTTTGTTTCTTTTAAATATTCAAAAGATACAAAGTACATATGGTTTTACTAATGTTGGGATGACCATCTCAAAAAGATACAGCGCATAAAGAAAGTTCAAATCCTTCAATTACAACTATTGAGATGGTATGAAGATGACCATCTCTACAAGTGGGCATTAACTTCGACTTTTCATCTTGAATATGAGTAAAGATAACAGGGATTTTGTAAATTCATATTCAACAAAGCTGTTACAAATCAAGTTAGGAAGGTTTGATTTTGTCTATGTAACAATACTCCACTTATACAAAAAAAAAGTGTCTTTGACACTCATGGATACTCCTATGGAACATTCCATGCTAGATCATCAACTTTTTCACGTCTTTAGAAAGTTTCAATACTTTGCAAATGTTGCAATCAGAGAATATCAAGTTAGTAATACATGTGTAGCAATGACTAGCAATATTGACCTACAAGTGAATGAATATTTTCTTTTTCTTTGCCAAAGTATCGACACCTCGTGTCCATGTCGGACAACGATTCCCATGTTTGTGTTGTTGTTACGTAAGATTTTGTGTTCGCCTTTGGTTATTTGATGAATTTGAATGTCTGAACTTTCAGGGGGATTATATAAGTGTATACTGTAATAGGGGAGTTTAAATTATAATTTGGATATTTGTAACTTTGGGAAGATAATAATAATTTGAAAAATTATTTCAAAAACGTTTTTCCTGAAAATTGTTGGCGCTCAAACAATCAAATTGAAAAATAACAAGTTTTCCATGTGGAAACTCTTGTTAATCACCCCCCATTGAATTGATTCTAGTGTTTTCAGGAAAGGAAGATAAAAAAAAATCGGAATCCATTCAGCGCAGTTAAACAGACCCTATAATATTTACCTTTCGAAGTGAAACAAATACGAGGTAGCCTAAAATTGTTCCACTTAGGGCAAAACAATGATAATCTTGAATATTTCCAATACCTCAAACTAAGGTTCAAGAAAATGCAGCATGCCACCAAAATTTGCAGTACAGGATGTGTGCTTTGAAATATAGAAAAAACATAACTTAAAATATTAGATAATATATGCAATGAAAATTCCATCTTGCATAAATTGAACACATTCTGCTCATAGGATTCACCGTGTTAACAAATTTGTTTCTAAAATTCCGTTAGCTTAAAGCAAAAATAAACTGTCATGAAAATATTTTGCACAAATAAAAAAAAAAAAAAATTATAAACATTTTACTGAAATTTCAATAGACTTGAAGCAAAATAAGCTATCACAAAAATATTTTGCATAAATTTTAGGAACCTTACTAGATGCTAAGGAATGTACAACGTAATATATGATTTGTAGAAAAAGGGTGAAGAACCATATCAAATGCAACAAATGCATTTAAACGTTTCCTAAAACAAAGTTTTACAACTTAATGCCAGAAAGCCTTCATTCTAAATGACTTAACAACAGGTTGGGCCTCTCAAACCTCCAATCCTCCTTCTAGAGGCCGGCAAAATAAATTCAATATAACCCAACTTCTCTTGCTTTTTGTCGCTTCTATTGAACCTCAAAATAATTTTGCAAATTGATATCAATGTTTCTCAAAAATGCCTTTGGAACAGCACAGGCAGATGGTAAATGAATTGGAATACTTGAACGGACATGTTTGAATAACACAAGCCCACCCCATGGAGATAACAACCTCTCTTTCTAGCCATCTATTTTATTCTTAATTTTGTTGACAGGATCTTCAAATAGACAATTCGGCTTCCTTCACAAACCAGCTCACCTGGATAATTAAAAGGCGATAACTTCAACTGAAAGTGAGTAATTTGCTTCATAACACCAATTCACATATATGTGGTCTTCTTATGCACAATACGAAGAGCTTTCCATTTACCTTTAGACCCTAACATTTGCGATAGGTATCTAACAACTTGACACAGACAAATCCCACTAAAACCATTCCCCAATTTTCAACACCATCTGATTTCTCATCTAGAAATCCCAAACCAACAAACAATTACCCCTTCTAGCAACAATCACATACACCGAAATATCAATTCCCAAACTACAACCTAAAATTAAAATAAATTAATCCAGGGAGAATCAACATAAAACCCCAGATTTCTTTGTGTCGACGCTACTGTCTTCACCTTCACTGCCAAAAATCCATCACAGACACAATAGTTCACCATCACAGCCCCAAAACAGAGATGATTCATGGCAAAGCACTTTGTATAGCATTGATTTTATTAGATCATACTGTCTTATGTTATTATGGAGTCCGATCAACTCGTGCGCTTGGGATGGAATTCCTAATGAAGTCTTTCATGGCCACATCTGTTTGAGCAACTGCCATAGATGAGGACCATTTCGTAAGTGAAAACTATAAATTGTTCGCGTAATTATTTTGCTTCTTGTTGATCATGCACTATCTTCTCAAAGCTGCCATGACACCCATAATCTTTCCTAGACATGATTTGCATTATTTCTGATTGTTCTTCCTAGTGATGATGAAGCAAGGTTCTTTTATAAAATAAAAAAAATAAAAAAATGGTTAAATTTCATTAATAATCCATACTTATTACAATGAAGACTTGCAATTTCTCATCACTGAAGCTTTGCACAAAGCGTGGTCAGCTCTTACACTGGACTTTGATTAACCAGTAAGCAACTAAACTATGACAAAGCAAAGTAAATCAGGGAAAATTACAGACATCTAATATAGCCCTAAACCCATCTAACATCATGGCAACTCCATCACTATGTCGTCCAAACCTGCATCCAGACTCTCTCTCCTCTCATCCAAACCTGTCGTGAGGAGCACATGCCACGAGTTGCACTTAAAGAAGGACTAAACAGACATTAAGTTTTTGTTTGGTTTTTTTTGTATTTAAGGAGCCATTTATACCTAGCTCATTTCAAGAAAGATAATGGCAGTAGAACGTAGACACAGCAAGTTCTCTAATAGTTTGTCTGTTACTAGTAGTAATACACATGACAATGAAATATCACTTTAGTAAACTAACTCTCAAGGGGTTTTTGTATTTAGAGATCAGAATTGCCAAATATACCATGAAATTCACACATCTAACCAGGGGCGGATCTACGGCTTGGGTAAGGGGGTCAATTGACCCCCTTAGGTTTTGAAAAAACTCTATCAGAGCATATACAAATTTCATCCTTTGCCCCCCTTAAAAATTCCATCTTGCCCCTCTTATAAAACTAAGAATTACATTAACAAATCTCGTATCACAATTGAACGAAAAAAATTGATTCGCCGCCTCTTATCTCCGCCTCCACGCCTTCGGTCCTCAACAATAACTTCTTCTCCATCCCTGCAAAACAAGGTGAGTTTGTTTGATTATTGATTCTAAATAAAATCAACAGGACAACAACAAAATAATGCTTTAACATCTTTTCCTACCTTGGTATCTGTCTCCCTCTTTGGCGATCCAAAATTGAAACAAGGAGATCAGAGAAAGATCCGAGAGATCATAGCAGGATCTCAGAGAGATGTGAGCCAGATCAGAGAGATCTGAGCGAGTTCATATAGATCTGAGCGAGTTCATAGAGATCTGAGCGAGAGATCAGAGCGATCTGAGCGAGAGATCAGAGCGAGATCGATCATCAAAGAGGGATCTGAGCGAGAGATCAGAGCGAGATCGATCTTCAAAGAGGGATCTGAGCGAGAGATCAGAGCGAGATCGATCTTCAAAGAGGGATCAGAGCGAGAGATCAGAGCGAGATCGATCTCAGAGACATCAAAGAGGGATTGATCTCAGAGAGATCAAAGAGGGATCTCACTGAGTCTGATGAAGAAGAAGGCAAAGTCCTTGATCTCTCCGAGTCTGATCCCTTGATCTCTCTGACTCTGAGTCTGATCTCTCTGAGTCTGATGAAGAAGAAAGCAACCTCTTTGATCCCACTGAGTCTCTCACTGAGTCTGATCTATCTCACTGAGTCTGATGAACTGATGAAGAAGAAAGCAAACACTTCCATCTCCTGATTTTCTCTTCATCAGACACACTCTTCCGATTTCTTGATCTCCTCGATCTCTTGATCTCTCTGATGAAGAAGAGTGAGCTTGAGTGAATGTGAGATGAAGAACAGTCAGCTTGAGCTTTCGAGTGAAGTGTGATGATGAAGAGTCTTGAGCTTTCTGTTTGAGTGAGGTGAAGAATACTGCGTTTGAGCGAGAGGAAGAAGTGTGAAGTGAGGGCGGCTTGACCGCTTGAGTGTGGTTGTGGGTTTGGTTTGATAAAAAAGAGAAATGAGGCTTGAGGTGGGTTTGATAAAAACAGAGAAATGAGACTCGGATGAATGAAAAAGGGTTTGATAAAAACAGAGAAATGAGATATAGATGAATGAAATTATGAAAGGATGGTTATTTTTAAAATTATTCAAAATATTGTTTTAATCAATCAAATAAAGGGTAAATTCTTTTTTTCTATTTCATATTTGTTAAAGCTTTAATGAGGTATTTCATATTTGTTTAAGCATCTAATTTATTATCTTATCTTTATACATAAATATTTCATATTTGATTTTTAATTTAATTTGTTTATTTGTTTAGGCTTTGACAAAGTGGGTATTTGATCCTTAAAGCTTAAGTGAGTATTTAATTTCATCTGCTGAAAATACCATTATCTCAAGTTCTTAATATTTGGTAAGGTTTCTTCTCTTTCATGTATTAATTATTGATTTACATTACAAATTTGATAATCTAGGATAGCATTTATTAATATGAATATTGGGATTGTGTTGTTGTATTTGTGTAGTTAAATATTTGAGCACTTGTGCGACGAGTCATGGATAGATACTTTAAAAGAATAAATATGATTAAAACTCGATTTTAATCATATTTATCTATTTATTTTAGAAAGTAAATTATCTATAGTTTTTTTGCCCCCCTTTATCTGCAATCCTAGATCCGCCCCTTTATGGAAGAGTTTTAATGCAGGATAAAACTATTTTAGATAGATGGAATGATTACTTTTGGAACCTACTCAATGGAACACATGTATGGGAGTTAAACTTGGAGGGGTATGCTTCACAGGAAGGGAGAGATCGGGTGTTCCATCACAAAGTTAGTGCCACAGAAATGAGAGAAGCTTTAAAAAGAATGAAGATAGGGAAGGTCGTTGGACCGGATAATATACCAATTGAAGCATGGAAATGTCTAGGAAAAGTTGGAATTCAATGGCTAACTAAGCTCTTTAATAGGATTTTGGAAACTAGAAAAATGCCAGATTCATGGAGGCATAGCATTGTGGTACCAATTTATAAGAACAAAGGGGATATCTAGAATTGCTCGAACTATAGAGGGATAAAACTTATGAGTCATACGATGAAACTTTTGGAGAGGGTTATAGAACGAAGACTTAGGATTTTAACAACGGTTTCGGAGAATCAATTTGGACTTATGCCGGGTAGGTCTACTACGAAGGCCATCTTCCTGCTTAGGCAAACTATAGAAAAATATCGAGAGGCACGTAAGAGTTTGCATATGGTTTTGATTGATCTGGAGAAAGCATATGATAGGGTCCCCAGGGAGTTAATTTGGTGGGTGCTTGAAAGGAAGAAAGTGTCTCAATGTTATGTCGATATCATTAAGGATATGTATGAAGGGGCTGTAACAAGTGTTCGCTCAGTAGGTAGGATGCCCAGTGAATTTCCAGTGTCAGTAGGACTACATCAAGGGTCGGCGTTAAGTCCATATCTCTTTGCTTTGGTCATGGATGAGTTGACGAGACATCTGTAAGAAGATGTACCTTTATGCATGTTATTTGCAGATGATATTGTCTTAATGGATGAGACTAGTGCAGGTTTAGGTCAGAAATTAGTTAAGTGGCGGGAGGCTTTAGAGAGTAAAGGTTTTAGAATTAGTCGTTCGAAGACGAAGTATCTAGTGTGCAAATTTGGTTGTGAACCACGAGGGAGAAGTAATGCAATTGAGATCGAAGGTGTAGAGGTCCTAGAGTGTGAGGCTTTTCGATATCTTGGATCTATAATTCAAAAGAATGAGGCTATTGGAGAAGATGTAGACGATAGGATTAAAGCTGGTTGGTTGAAATGGAGAATTGTGTCAGGAGTATTATGCGATAGAAGGATGCCTGCAAGGCTAAAAGGGAAATGTTATAAGACAATTGTTCGACCAACCATGCTATACGGTTCAGAATGTTGGGCTACTACGGGACAACATACGCATAGGATGACAGTAGCAGAAATGCGTATGTTAAGGTGGATGTGTGGTAAAACTCGTAAGGATAAAATTAGAAATGAAAGAATTAGGAGATACTTAGGTGTAGCGCCCATAGAGGACAAAATTAGAGAAAGACTTTTAACTTGGTTTGGTCATGTGCGGAGGAGACCAAGTACGACGCCAATTAGAAAATGTCTAGATTGACAAGTTAATGGAGGGTGTAGACGGAGGGGACGACCGTTGAAAACTTGGATGAAGGCGGTGAATGAAGATATCATTGAGCTTGGATTAGGCGAGGATATGTGGGAAGACCGCATTGCTTGGAGAACCAAAATTCATGTAGCCGACCCCGAAAATATCGAGAATGAGCTTTGATGATGATGATATAATATAAGGGAACGTTTAATTTAGAATTTAGATGTTATTTTTGTAAGCAAACCTTCGACTGTGGAAGATATAGTTGTTGGCCTATCTCAAGACTTGTAAATTTTGAAGAGGGCTAGAGAATAGCATGTAAGAGAAAGATAGAGGTCATGGAGGCAAATTTGATTGGCTATGAGGACGGCCTAGACCTGCAGAAGTTTAAGTTTCAGGTGGTGGTGAGGCGGTTGGATATTAAATTTGATCATTTTGGTAGAAGTGATGTGGATAATGTGGCTTTTAGTGTGCTTAAAAGATATTCCCAAAAAAGTTTAAGTTTTGGTTGGCTGCGATAATGGATAACATGGTTTTAGTGCACTTGAAAGAAATTCCTATAAAAGTCTAAGGACAACAAAGGTGATTACATGAGCTTGAGTTTTCTTTCGTTTTTTCCTTCTTAGGTTTAGTGTGTGGTTCTCAATGAATATATGCACCATTTGTTTCTTGAAACCTTATTTCTCTTTTCTTTCTTGTTAATAAACTATGTTTTCTCTCGGCTAAAAATAAAATGATTTACCTTTGTTTTATGACTTACGTTTATCTTTTCGATTAATTACTCTACTATAAACAAAGGTTTTCTTTTGACTACATACTTTGTTGATATCATAGTGAAAGAACGAAAAATGACTTTTAAGGCATACTTTTTCACAAAATATACAATTTAGATATCGTAGTTGATGTAATAGCTAATTTGTGCACACTTTTATATTTTTATGACCAACAAGAACTATTTTATTAACCCATGTTAACTCATAAACTTATAGGACATATTTACCCTTCCTAAACAAATAGAAAACTTGCGGAGAGTAAAACAAAAAAAAAAATATGCAGATTCGGTTCGTGCATAATCTAAATTTTAATTAATTAATTATTAATAATAAATAAAAAAAAGTAAGACCATTCCATTTCTACAAAAGACCCACACCCAAGTTCCATAATTTTATACTTTTGTGACCCACAAGGACTTTTTATTAATTATTCTAATTTTTATTTTTTGTTATTTTTAATATTTTTTAACCCTTAACCCCTCCCACCCATTAATCATTATTATTTTTTGTTAATTTTTATTTTTTATGTTATCTCGTTCTTTAATTGTAGTTAGTGCGATTATTATATGACATTTGTTAGCTACAAATGACTAGATTAATATTTTCATGTTAGCATTTTTTTATTCTTGAATGTTTTGTCACTCTGAATATGTTTGATTTGACTAGTTGTGAAGGTATATATGAGTTTGAAGAGTAAATTTTTTTTTGCTTCGATTTTCTATCACTATTTCAGTTTTTTTTTTGTCACTATTTAGTTTACATGAAATTATCTTATTCAATATTTGTTCTCATTTTACCTCTGATGCTATGATCATGCTCTATGGTAGATAGTTTGTGACTAAATAGCGACAGAGAGTAAAATATATTACTTTACAGGTACCCATGCATTAAAAATAGGAAATCAAATTTCGATAGTGGGAAAATTTATTTTATTAACTACATTATGTAATAAGAAGCAATGATAATTAAAACCAAATTTCTAATCATCATTAATTACATTATGAAAAGTTTACCAAACCTTAGCATAATAATTTGATTAACTTGTCAGTCAATGAAAACTTATAATTGGTTGCTCATAATTGCGGCATGGGGTGAGAGGGGTTAAGGGCAAAAAAAAAAATAGAATTATTAATAAAAGAGTCATTGTTGATTATAAAAGTATAAAATTAGGTTTTCTATTTGTTTAGGAAGGGTAAAGATGTCCTATAACTTTATGAGCTAACCTGGGTTAATAAAAGAATCATTGTTGGTCATAAAAGTATGCACAAATTAGTCATTACATCAACTATCATATCTAAATGGTCTATTTTGTGAATAAATAAGCCTTAAAAGTTATTTTTCGATGAAAGAAATAAATACGATACAAAAATTTATAAATGTCAAAAAAAATTAAAAAAATTTGAAGTAATCACATAATAAGATGTTCTTTTTACAAAAATTCGTATTGTTATGACATTACATTCCTCACAATGAGAACATATTTTCTATAAGAGTATCATTACACAAATTATTAAATTTGAATGGTTCATTCAAGTCATAGGTTTTGGCTCCACCCAGTTTTGTGACAATCCACCCGATATATGGTGGAATATCTTGAGGCAATATGAAGTTAGATAATTGGCCTTAAAAAGTACTTATGAAATATTCTCAATGAAATATTTGTTAATCCAATTGTCAGACCATTCAGAGTTGAAACATCGATACAAGCACGTGTTGCATATGTATTTGATGAGCTAATTGTATTTGAAAGCCTTTGCACTTACCATATATCATAAAAATTGTGTGCATTTACCATGACTCCACAAGTAACTATTTGTATAGATAGAACATTTATAGTTAGGAAGATAATTGAAAGTAGGGTTGTCAATCTACCAGGTTCTATCCGAAATCCGACTCGATCCGATCTAAGAAAATCGGATTTGGATCAAATTCAAATGTATGATTGAATCGGGATTGCTTATAAGATCGAATTTAGATTTTGTTAAATCCATTCCAATAAGAACCCGAATTATATATTTTAACAATTTGGCTTGAAAATTTATAAGTTTGATATCAATATTAAAGATGAAGGTGTTTTTATTCCTTTAAGCACCTAACTATAAACAAATCCTAAAATATATCATATGTTTATTTGATTTTATTACATGTTTAATAACAAATATAATTTTAATTGATTTTTGGTGAAATAAAATTTCGGATCGTATTCGGATTTCAGATAATCCGATCCATTTACACCTCTAGCTGAAAGTGTATTGAGTTTTAGAAGATTATCAATCATATAATAAATATTTGTGATATAATTTTATTAATAAACTTTAAAGAACTAGATGTTGGAACAGGTTGACGTTATCCTGAACAAGTTGGCGCAGCATTTTGAACTCATTTGAAAATGATAACAAACTGTGTGATTTACAAATTTTTGAAAACGTTAGTTACATCCCAATTGGAGAGCATTTTAAAATTTGGGAGGTAAGGGATACATATTATAGCAGTTATTGTTAATAGCAAAGATTGTAACCTATAATAACCATGTGTGTGCTTGTTGTTCACGCGGGGTATTTTGATCATAAAGTTAATTTTTTGAGGGCAAAAAATGAAACAATGTTAAAAAAAAATTCCTCCACCTTCTGCTCATCGTCTCTTCATTTATCTGCTCACTGGCTTACATTCGTCTCTATTTGGTCATCAATGGTTCCTCCTTCATGCAAATTGTCACTTGAGAACAAGAGTCATCGCCACTATAAACTCGAGATTAAAGCCTTCCATCTCATTGATTAAGAACTTTTTGATTTGGGTAAATTCCGTTCATACCTACAACTCATGGTTAGTTGATTTTTTGCCTACTTGTGAATCCACCATATCAATGTAACAAGAAGTTTTCATTTTCATATCAAAACAACAATTGCATTTTCATATCAATGTGTGGACAGGAATGACTCATATACAATGGGCTTAAGTTGGGTCTCAAACATTTCTAAGGGAAACATTGTCTTATTTACTAATGTATACAAATAGTCAAGAAAAACGTTTCAGCTTATCAGGACAAAATTTGCCTTCAACTTTTCAAGATTTTTCCAAAAGCAGGATCGACCGTGATTGATGGATCCGGTGAACCGAATTAATGGCATTAAACAAGCTGTGAAGTATATGTGCAAAGACACTCCAGAGCTCTAGAAGTATGCCAATACTATTGAGGAAGATCGTATATATTGAAAAATGTTTGACAATTGTATTTATGGCAAAAGTCTATAAATGCCCATGTAGTTGTCACGTTCGTGAATTTTCCAAGATATACATTATAGTGGAGGAAATGTCTTTGACTTGTGAAGTTTTATCCAGTTAGCCATTGACTAGTCGTTATTGGGTCTCCGACCAGTCATTCTCGAGTCTATGATTAGTCAATGTTAAACTATAAATGGTCATTCGAACCTGATCGACCAATTGATGACTTGGGTGCAATTATTGATTACGGGGTTTCATATACCATATGAATTATCTCACTCGCAACATATCCAATGCATCATAATTATAAATCGAGGTAGTGAGATGGTCCCAAGGGATTAAGAAATTAAATTCGATTTTTTTGTCTATGTGGAAGGTCATCATGTTTAATTGTGAATTTTTTTTCACGTTCAAAGCATAACAAGAATTCCTTTTGCCTTCGTCTTTTCTGACATCATCAACCAGATAAGGATTCGCTTCACTTTGAAATTTCTAACAATTTTTCCTTAAGATGGCGAATATTCTTAGGATTGAAATTCTTGTATTTTGGAAGACGAATAATTTTCGTAATTTAGAAGAAAAAATTCTTTAGTTCAAAAGACAAACAATTTCGTAAATTTGAAGAAGGAAACTTCCTTAGCTCTGAAGACAAACAATTTCGTAGTTGTGAATACGAAAACCTCCGTAACTCTAAAGTCAAAAACTTCTTTAATTACAAGGATGGACAATCCGGATATGAAAATAGATGATTCGACAATACCAAGAGTGTGTAGAGACTCATCATCATCATCATCAAAGCCCATTCCCGAGATTTTCGGGGTCGGCTACATGAATTTTGGTTCTCCAAGCAATGCGATCTTCCCACATTTCCTCACCTAATCCAAGCTCAATGATATCTTCATTCACCGTCTTCATCCAAGTTTTCAACGGTCGTCCCCTCCGTCTACACCCTCCATTAACTTGCCAATCTAAACATTTTCTAATTGGCGCCGTGTGTAGAGACTACAAAGAAAAAAATACAAAATTTACATAGAAAGTAGTTTCAAAGTATTGTGATTATAGAACTCCCTTGTTGTATGAGCTAGGTCATTTACGTCATCTTCATGCTCAGGAGATGCAACAGGAGGTAGTATTTCAAGCTCAATATGGATATTTCCAATCGCATTGTGTTTCCCAATTGCACCTTCAACCCATTCAACGTCACCTTCATCGCCCTGGACCCGATTACCATTAACTACTTCGTCCCCTACCAGAAACCCTTGTTCATCATCATTTTCCTTGACTCCATATTTTGGAACTCCTCCTCCAGCTTCTTTATCCATCTAAACAAGCATGATTCATGTTACTAATAGTAGATCCAGAACCAAATAGTGATTTAAAAGTCGTGGAAGTGCGACTATCTTAAATGTTCTAAGTTGTAAAGGGTGGAAAAAGGGTTATTTGGAGTTGCCTCATCCCCTAGTGCATGTGAAACTAGTCACTCCCAAACTAAATATAAAAGTAAATTTGGGTCAAGGGCTGGTCATTTTGACAACTGCTCTAAGAGATAAATTAAGATATAAAATGTCTCATATGTAATGTGATACTCATAAAAGTAAATTTGGGTCAAGGGCTGGTCATTTTGACTACCACTCTAGGAGATAAACTAAGAAAGAAAATTTCTCATATGTAACGTGATGCCCCAAATCCGAAACATATAGAATTTGAGGTATCATCTAGGAAAACATACTTTATTAAGATGAACAATTATCATAACAACCACTCGTGAGAAAATATAGAATATAAGGATTGTGTTTTCACACATTTGATAAAGTCATAGATGGTACAATAATCCAAAAGGACACACTTAAGTGTCCATGCTCTATCAATACATGCTCATATTACAGTCATTCCAAAAAACTTTCTACACTGCACTAAGAAAGGGATGACTTTCTACATAACACAAAAAGTTGGTTCATCGTCATCAATAGGTTCCTCATTTACGAAGTTTCCTAAGATATCCTCCGTCTTGAGGAATGTATCATGCAATTCTTCATCTGGAATAATATTGATATTGGGGCGAGTTTTGGAAAAACCCAGTAAGTAGCCAAACCACCCGTACCTTGTCATGAAAATACTATATAGCTAGGAATTTCACATGTCAAAAAATGAAAAAAAAAAGTATAAAATATTTCAGTTTTCAAAAACACAATAAAACTATATAGCTAATGAGATTATGCAGTAATGATTGTTGAGACAAGTCGTAACGTCTATGCCCATTCATAATGTTACTCATGTGTCCAGTTACTATCAAGCACACAATATAGAATCATTTATTTGATGACTACATTCTCAAATAATTATATCATTTTTCGTTATTATTATAAAATTGAGTTGTTGACAATTTTTATTTATTTATTAATCTATGTCCGAAAGCTAAATGATTGACCCTATAGGGCTAAACAAATCAGGCTCAAAGGCTAAATGATTGACCCTATAAGGCTAACCAAGCTAGGCCCGAAGGCTACAGTATTGTTGCCACTTAATATCCTTGCCGCCTCAATCGCGCATGGAGACTTGCTTTCGCTCCGGTCCATCACCTCCTCTTTGCATGAAGAAGACTTGTTTTTGCTTCGCTTTGGTCCGGTCCAGTCCATCTAAGCAGCTGCATTCAATACCCGAAGGCTTATCAACGACGGAGCACACTTACTCCTAATAATCGGGCGAAAACTCACAAAATCCTAAATGATGAGCCTCGAAACCCGCGACCTCTCACAAGGAGTGTGGATATCCGACCAACTGAGCTACAATTGGTGGAAAATTGTATCACTTTCATAATACGACTATTTGCTACCCAAACATTTACTTTGGACCATTAGTCATACGCCTGGTTTTAGCAATATCCCAATTAGGGTAGCGTTATCCAAATTAACCTGATGGTCACATGTTATTGCCTCAAGTTGTCAATATCTAAATGAGGTCAACCGTTGACCCATACTCCAATGTACCGTATGGAGTCACACATTACCGATTTAGTCCCGACCAAACATATTTCCACTATTAAAATGTACCCGTTGGTCAAATGGGAATCACTACATGCTAATCAAACATAACCATTAATGTGTTGGTCAAACGCTGAACCATTAAAATGTTGGTCAAACGTGTAAGACATTTGCAGCTACTCTAGAGATATAGTATTAATACAACCCTCATGTCAAAGCCAATCAGGCATACATGTATACTAGGGTCTTCCAATCACACGACAATGATGTTTAAACATGTAATTTTTGAAAAATTTATGCGATAAAACATTTTTTGAAATCATATTTAAGTAATAAACATAAAAACATGCAATCGTATTGTAGGAATATAATCATTTTTATACAAGAGTTGAATATGATTCAAAAGCAATTTAAAAAAATGTGAGTAGCATATAAGTACTAAACCTTCCTTGTTCATATTCAAAATTCTCAACTCCATATACCTAATCAAAGTTTCAAGTATGATAACATAAGTTTTAGAAGTATGTATTTCTAATGGAACTATAACTATATAGAATGCAATTGAATGTATTTGAACAGACTAAGGGTGTGTTTGGTTGCATGGAATCATCATATGTCATGAGAATCCATGAGGGAGCCATCTATATCTAAGCTAATTTGTGGTTCACTCACAAATCCATCATTAGATTTTATGATCAATAGTGGGAATCGAAGTCCAATGAATATGGGAATCACACTCCTTGGTTCCCCCCCCCCCCCCCCCCCCCCCACAAAGAATGTGATTCTCATGTTCATCCTAAATTGTAAAGTGCATAATTTGATGTAACGGTACATGTCAAAGTCTAGGTGAGTAAGGGTACTTTCCTTAATCAATATTCCTTATTTCCTTAATTTGTTTTCTTTCTACGTGTCCTTGATAGATGTTGATTTTCCTACTAGAAGTATTTATATTTGTTATGTTTTTTGGATAAGTTCAACACTATCAGGGAGGTATATACAAGGAATGGGCGTATCACTAGTAAATAGAGTAATGCAACATGTCATTAATATGCCCCATGCCACAACCTCATTGTGCATGGTTGTTTGATTACAAATGGCCTCCATGCAATCAACCATGTGCATACTCATCCAAACATTGATTTCACACGTGTCCTGGGTATGACACCTCATGCGACATGTGTCACCCATTGACATCAACACTTTCATGGGATGGATTCGTATAAGTAAATCTCGAGTTACGATTATCTCTTAGATTTAGAGTCTTAACTATTTCCATTGTCAGTAAGCATAGTTCTGTTTCTATCTTGTGGTCCAAATTTTTTATTGCTCGATCTATATCAAACATTTATGTAATTATGTAACTCCTTTACGGACTTTGATCTATTCAATGAGGTCTATAATATGGATGATCAAGATTTTCATAGGAACCAAGTACAAATCACGAGGGTTTATATTCAATATGTATCTCGATAAATAAATTCATGTCTAGTAATCTAACACAATTACTAAATATTTGTTTCTAGCCGTACAATAAGTATGAGACTTAGGCATCACACGTAACTTTCATTACATGTGCATTTCATTTTGTGCCACAAGCATAAACCCTAACATTTCAACTTTGACCGTTTACACAAGCTTAATGTCATGTTCAAAGCGCATAAGAATCTAATTTTACTATTACTATTACTATTACACATGAGAATTTCTTACTATTTTTCCACGTAGGGAATTGTTGTACCAGGTTATCTATTATTTGGATCACATGAATATTGCCCTATTCACACAAAAATTAAAGAAATGACTAAATCTTTGAATGAGAATATGCAAAAATAATAACTAGTTGTCTTAGTTTCAATTAGACAAATAATGTAATTCGATTTTTGACAGTATATTCTGGTAATTAAATATTGCCCAAGTATTCTCCAAATACTACCTAAATACTTACTGACGCAATGCGTCAAAGTGGGTATTTCTTATCAATATTGTTATAAATTCTTCAACTGGTCGGTGTTAGTCGGTGATTCAATGGCCAAGATATCATGGGCATGCCTATTTGGTAGTTTTGGCTGCCCTTGTAGCATTTTTAGTTGGGCATTTTTATGTAATCCTCTGGGAAGTCGCTCTCATTTGGGCATGGGGCGTTCTCGCACCAAGTAAAAACTAATTAGAAATTTCTTGATTAGTCATCCATAGTTGGAGATTCCCCAACTTGTAGTATTGTGATTAGGCAAGTCGAGCGTGTTGTGGGTAAATTGTGATTTGAGCATTACGCTAATTCTTTGTCCAGTCTATTTCTCCTCCTAGTCGACACCATTGTGTAACGGGAACATAATAATTTTCACAGATAGAGAAAAAAATGTCGAGATCAATTTTGCCTTCAACTTTCTCGAAATGTCACCAGAAAGATAAACGATCGTGATCAATGAATCTGGGGAATTCCCCAAATTAATGGCGCTAGAAAAGCTGGGAGGTGTAATTGCAAAAATTTTGACGTTCAAGTAAGTTCATAGCTCTAGAAGCGTGGAAGTACTATTGGGGAAAATTGTGCATTGTGAAATATGTTTGACAATTGTATCTATAATAGAATTTTGTACCTACCCATGCAGTTGTCAAGTCTGAGAATTTTCCAGAAATTGCATAGTAGTGGAGAAAATGCTCTTAATGTGTGAAGCTTTACCCAGAACTTACATTACTGTGGGGGTTGTGGCAATTTCCATCAGTTAACTTAATACTCATTGGTCATGGAGGATTGTCTATTAGGGTTTTCATGGTCATGGAGGATTGTCCATAATGACTTGGATCAATACCCATACATTATGTTAGTATTTGTCTTTTGGTCAACATCTATTTCACGCTATAAAGCCAATTGTTAGCCACCGAATAGTCGTTATTGGGTCTCCGACTAGTCGTTCTCGGGTCTACTACTAGTGAATGTTTAAACTATAAATGGTTCAATCGATCAATTGATGACTTGGGTGCTATTATTGACTACAGAGATGCCACTACAA